>NW_022261298.1:90773-111700 GCF_009602425.1 Actinia tenebrosa | reverse complement strand
AGCTATATAATTAATAGGTAATGGGATTTCATGCTCCCCAATCAAGAAATAATTAGACTCAAAAAATTCCTCTGACTGCCAAATTGGACTCGGCCTATGGTCTCATCCAATTTTGTCAGTCCTCTGAATTTTCCTCGTCCAATTGCATGGAGTCCTATTACATATACTAATAATAACAATTTATTGAAGCATAACTACAGAGTAGCTCTACATCTTCAATGAAGAAAATAATAAATTGAAAATATAGTGAAGTAATCATTAATTAGCATATAGTGAAGAAATTATCCATATCCCCCTCCCCCTCCCCCAGAGAGAGCATTTTTTATACCCCCCCCCCCCCCTCACCCTTACCCCAGAAATTCCACGTTACTTTCATACGAACTCTGTAATTTTGTTCTTTTTCTGACCTCCCCACCCCTTGGAAATTCCAAATTCCTCTGAGTGAGGGGGGGGGGGGTGGATAAGTGGATAATTATTTTTTGGAACTACACAATCATATAAAAGTTGAAATCTTGCCTAACTGTACCTTTGAAACAAATTCTGGATTACTAAGGGGTCTTCTGGAAGGAGTTGTCTCTTCTGAACTTAGTCTGTGGAACGAAATTGCTACACTTAACAAGGAATTTTAAAGATTTTTAATTATTTTCGTAATCTAGTATACTTGGTGTGAATTAAGAAATCCCTCCTCCTCCTTGATAACCACTGCAACTTATGGCTTAGTTTTTATCTATGGTATATGAAATATTCACTTAGACATTAACTCCTTTATTTGTTAATTCATTTATAAATTGAATTTAATGACTTATAGTACACTCAACAAAATTACTCGACTCTGATTGGTCGAGAGGAGTACAATTATAGCCTTAATTGTACTCCGTAGGAGTACCGAATTAAGTCGCTATGGCAACACAGCCAAAATAATGCCAAAACAATTATTTTCTATCATTTTTGTACTTAAAAAACATAAGAATAAAATTTTAAAGGTGTGAGAACTAATCTTTTTTATGCATTTCAGTTGCGCGATGGACTGAAAATCTGCCGCCAAATAGACAAAGATGAACGGCGTCGCTTCGCATTATTTACTGAAATTTTGTTGAGTGAACTATAAACAAAAAATCGCACAATTATATAGTCAATGTCATTAACGTTGCCCACCGAAAAAAGGCTTTTCACATTTACACATTTAGACTAAAAGATATATCATGTGTTTCATTATGTATTCTTTGTGTGCGTTAGCCTGAACTTCTAATGTAAAATTCAGCTTGTGAATCGAAAATCCAGAATACCCTGACCATTTAGAGAGGATTTAAGATGGAGAATGGTATTTCAGCATTTGTTTTATGCCAGAACCTTCAAGGAAACACATGACATTTCTTTTAGTCTAAATGTCTAAATGTGTAAATGTCTTTTTTTGGTGGACAACGTTAATGACATTGACTGTATGTAATTCATTCCTTCAATCATTCACTCAATACAATACTGCAATCATTTATTCATTTGCTTGTCCATATAGTTATTCAATCATTCATATTTTCATTCATTCCATCATTTATTTATTACAGAGTTTGTACTGAGGTAACCACTTAAAATTCAAGGACTATTCAAGTAGTATGCAAGGACCCAAATATGAATTTTCAAGGAGTATGTTCAGCTAACTATGCCAAGGTTTTACATGGTGGTTGCACATGGCCGACTTTCAGAATTTCCAATCTTTCTGACTAGATCTATTTCAGAACCATGCAAGTAATGATCAAAGCAAAAATTCAAGGAGTTTTCAAGGAGTTTCGCTAAAATTGTAAAATTCAAGAGATTTTCAAGTGCCCTTGAAAACGTGAATTAAATTCAAGGAGTTTAAGGAGTGGCACGAATCCTTTTATTAAGTTAACTAATCATTCATTAATATTTAATTATTTCATAATTTATTCATTCAGTCCTTCATTTACTCATTCTATAAATCAGTCATTCATTTATTCAATCATCCATTTATTTTCATTACTCTTCCAATCATTCATTCATTCAATCGATAAGACACTCATTTATTCCAGGACACATTCATTCCTTCATTCATTTAATATATGATTTATTCAATGTGCAGTTCCAGTTATCATCCATTCCCCTCCCCCTCCCACAGAGGAATTTGAAAATTCCAAGGGGTAGTGGGGGGGCAGGGTCAGAGAAAGAACAAAATTACAGAGTTTGTATGGAAGAAAATTGAAATTCCCGGGAGTAACAGGGCCTGAAAAAAATGCCTCCATGGGGGAGGGGGGTGGGGGGCAGGGGGGTATGGATAATTTCTGGCACTACACAATAACACTAGGGGGGGGGATCTTAACTTACTTTATTAGTAGGTTTGAAAGTCTAGTACATTCTTGTGCGTCATAAAACCATATTCCAAAAATACCATCTAAGTGAGAGAAAAAAAATGAAATTAAGTTGTAAAATTCTTGCTGTAAAATGTTCAAGATTGAGGAGGTCATTTGTAAGAGCACTATCTTTTTATGAAGTATTTTTTTAGTGCCTATCACACTTCTGACAATATTGTCAGTATTGATTCTACATGGGGTAACATGTTGAATAACCTGAAAAAATTACATAGTTTGAGTGCAGCTTCTTGAAGTTATAAAGGTTTTTCCATGCCATTGTTCCCATTGATTGGGCTTCCTGTGTTAACTCTCGTAAGCGACCATCTCCCATAAGCAACCACTTTCTCCTGGCCCTGAGGTGGTCGCTTACCGGAGAGTCAACTGTAGAAGGATACATGTATACAGCAAGGTTCAGACCAATCTAGTCCTTAGAAGTTGCTACTACAAAGTTTTTCCAGCTTAAATTTGTGTATTTTACTTACTTTTTTTGTTTTTAAACAGAAGAAAAGGATCCTGTTGCTTGAATTCCATATCACAAGTAACTGGTTCATTAATATTGTTCATATTTAATCGGTTCATGATAAAAAATGAATGCTTGGGATGACTGGACCTGAAAACATTAATACAAATATTATCAAACTCATTAATAATTCATGAGGAAAACACAACAGAAATCACGACCGTGAAGAGTCTTGTAAATCTGATACAAAACTGTGTTCATTTGCATAAACTTTAAGTTGGATTTTCTTGGCCAGATTCACTTTAATTTTGAAAATTTTAGTGAAACACAAAGGAACTAACCTAGACGTTTGATAAGCAATATACGGTATTCATGTCAGTGTTGTATCAGATATACAAACTCTCGCCTACGCCTCAACTTCGTAAATCTGATACAACACGGCCACTCATACTGTATATATTACTAATAAATATGTTAACAAATAAATATGTTAATTATATATAATATATATTGCATGAGAAAAATAATTGGGGTCGGTAGGTCAGATTTTTTTTACTGACACAACCGTGGAAATGAGTCTACTGGGAACCCTGTGGTGCATTTGGGAATGAAAAAATATTAGGGTCGGCAAAAATTGGCAAGAAAATTAGGGTCAGTCGCGCAACAGCAAACACACTTATTTTTTTGTTTGGCCTAAAATATGTTAACAGAAATGAAGCAGTAGCAACCTTAACCTTTACACCTCAATGGGAAACAAAGCATTACAGCCTTGAAGAGAATGATTCACATCATGCCTAGATTTGAATGTGTTCCAATTTCTCTGCTGACATGACAGAGCATTAAATAACGGTTGGTCATTGGACAATGTCCGACCAAACTTGGAAATTGTCTAGTTAACTCTTTGCCATTCTGGTAATTTTGACCATTAACAAGGCATAACAAGCTCCCTTTTCTGATAAACCTCTTGTTATGTCACATTAATATGATAAATGAAGTATATAATAGTCTAATGTAATTACCTAATATAGACAAATAGTGCACCTTCTACATCAGTTTTATCCTGCAACAAAACAGCAAAGATATTCAAAAATGATAGGCCTTTATTTCATTTATCCTGACAATCAAAGATTCACGAACCCTATCATGTCAAGGGGACTCCAACCAAGAACATAACTTCCAACTTCATTCCTTAGTTATACGTTAATCAGGTACTGTACCAGGAGACCAACCCATGTGGACCCACTAAAAACCACATAGTGCAGTCTTATTTATAACTATACTCATCTAGTCCTGGTTTTACGAATCCTGGACAGCGCTATCCAGAGGATAAATCTTTAACCAGTGGATAAGTTGATGCTGTTATCCAATGTCCACTGGATAAGATTTATCTGTTGGATAGCCCTATCCAGGCTTCGTACAACCAGGCCCTAATGTCCATAAAAAGTGTTTACTACTTTCCAGCCAATACACACACACGCATGTACAGATTGCATCTTTCTAGTTTCCCCTTATATCCACAGGTTTAGTAAAACGTTTTGGGGATGTAACAATTGCCCCTCCCCCCCTCCTATCCCACTACACCACTGAAAGGAGTCACAGAATGTTTTCCAAGGGTTACAAAGGGCTTAAAAACAATTGTTTTCTTAATATTTTCCCCATAAAAATATTCTAATGCCATTATGATGAATGCCGACTGCAAATTACATAGTTACATACATAGTACATACATATACTTTATTTAAAATCATAAACAAATTATAATTGACATTGAATATTTATAACTAATTAATATATTTACAGATGCATGCTATTTAATAGCCATAACCGCTAAACTAGCTAGGTAGCTGAATTAATGTTATTTCTAATAAGGATATTGGCACACAAAAGGTCATGAATACAATGAGAAAGAAAAGATAATGAAGTAAAGAAACACTAAGAAAATACTATACAAACATTACAGATCCACTCCAAAGTCTGTCACATTATGTAAGGATATGCAAAAGCCATGCCTCAACTCTCCTGCATAACATTTAGGGTGACACACATGTACATGGTATAGTATTGATATCTTTGCCTGTCATCTGTTTTGCTGATTTGATTCTTGCACTGTTTTTAATATATTGTCGGCTTTCGACATGGAACTAAGGCACTTCAATGGCTCGTTTTGAAACAATTTTTTTTACTGTTTTATGCCAGTCAAGGACATTAGAGGTACCGAATGGTTATTTTTGATTGGCGACAAGAATTAAACAACCAAATTTCAGAGTGCAGCTTGCAACTACCAAGTTTGCAAAATATCAAAAACTGGGGAATGCAAAGAGAATTTTTCTCTGAGTCTTTCACTTTTCTTCCCTCTGCAAATACCAACATGTGAGTTGAGTTGTGTGCTGTCAAATGTTTACACATTTAAACATTAGCCACTGATAGTGAGTGAGACATGACATCAAATGTTTACACATATAAACATTAGCCACTACAATAGCTAGTGAGTGAGACATCACCTCAAGTCCTCTAATCAACAAAATCAAATAAATATTCATATATTTTATTTAAATAAAGTGATTTTAAGGTGATGATAAATATGAGGAACTGCTGGAATTAAATYGTAGTGGGAGAAAAATTAGACAAACAAATCCTTCCTGCTAGCTATAGGACTTGAACAACAACATCAATAACTCAATGAGGTATTTCTAGGAGTTATTTTGTTAAGTCATTTCGCAACTGGACAATATTTGAATTTATCATATTACAGTTTTATGTGAAAAGAAAATCACATTCGAAACGAGCTGAAATCTTGACCAGGAAGTTAATTAATTCAAGGCATATATGTTGAAAAACAATTGTTGAATAACTACATTATGAATAGAAAAAACCAGGTTGTTGTCGTTCATTTCTCCCAGAACAAGCTTTTCATTGCAATATTGCGTAGAGAACATAATATAAACATAGTGTTTGCATTATTTAAGAGGTGATGAAAATCTTATTTTGTATTTTATAATCATTTCACTGATTGATAAGCAATTAATAGCTAAACAATTGGGGTTAAATAAGAATTCATCTGCAAATCGTCTTTTTCTGTAACAAAGCAATTATGCACTGAAAATATTTCCTCTTACAGAGTTCTTATTTTGTTGAAAACTGCCTAACATCGCACAACGACTAGCTACATGTAGCTCCTTTTGTCAAACAACAACCATCGTCAATTTATCCACAATAATTTGTTGTTTAAATTCACTTACCCACGCTTGCGTTTCTGATTTAAACTTGTATAAAGCGACTTGCGAAGCAGTATCTATAATATTTACAACGAACTGATCAGATTTTTTGATAGCATTGAGGTTTAATTTGAGTTCTAGTTCTGATGGCCAATACACGCTGCCGCCAGCCGCCATCTTGAATATTAGATCTTGCCTTATGATCAACCGCTGCCCAAAATAAAAGTATTTTGAAACCTACGCACTGCGTCGATGAGTGCGCACTAAAAATCGGAACTGCATTGATTGCCCCCGTTTTTTTCTCTCAGAAGTTTGGCTTTAAAACTTGGAATGCACTGAAGAAGGAGGGAACATCGAATTTATATTTTGTAAGGGGAGAATATTTTTTCAAAGCCATCTCTTCCCCCTCCACTCCCCCTAGCCTCCTGCGCAGTCGGTGTGAGGCGCTTCCGGTAAAGAAGGAGAAAGGCTTTTATTTCCTGAAAATAAATGTCGTAATAAAGCAAATTAATAGTAAATTTGCCGTTTTTCAATGACATGGAGAATGCACTCAAGGGACTCTAGGGCGTTCCATTATGGAAGCAAAAACGATACTCTTCACCTCGAAAGCATTAAGAGCCATTGTCAAAAGGATGCTTAATTTCTTTCGTCTTTTGCTTAGTACCATATTAGTAGCTACTTTTCAAAATTTCATTAGTTCCAGTTCTGGTCATTTTTTTAAATTAGTTTTTGGAGATTTTCAGAATCTTGAACTTTCTTAGCTACTCAAAGCTACGAAAATTAAGGAAAGTAAGGATTTTTACTGAAAAGGCGGGAAAGGCCGGCGGTCGCGCCTGCGTACTGATAGTGTGTTTAGCTCGGCTTTTTGTGTTTCGTGCATGTTGTTTGGCTTCCAGCTGAATTTTTTCAGTTAGAATCTTGTTCACGCATTTAAAACTACATGAAGAACAATTAAACCCTTGATCTTGTTGTCAAAATGAACTTAAATTCATTTAAAGTCTTGAGAGCAATCGTCGTTATGGTCTTTTTGTGCGAAGGAATGGAAGGAACCCGAAAAAGTGGAAAATCTTCGCTGATCTTCAAGGATGATCAATTTTGTATTCGCCCAAATTTGAAAAATGGTCGTTTTTCGATCCACCGAGGTACCATGAAAAAAACAACAACACAGAACAGATACAAAACAAGGTAACGAGTAGCTTCAATCTTATCTTATTATTCATTCAGAATGATTGCCGAGCGACTAATTATTCAGTTAAGCATGAGAGTCTGAAAAGCCTCTGTTATAATGGCGTAGACTTGGTTTAGTTTTAAGGAATAAAGTTTAGTAATCTCATTTCTTTCGATTATAAATATTTAAGACTGAAGCAGTACTAGTATTGACCAAAGAAGATACTTCACTTTACTTTACTTTACTTTATTTCAAAATTTCAATTTCACAAGTCACTTTACTGCAGTATATCTGGTTATATATTACTGGATTCAGATGCGGGGGTGACTCAGTACTACTGCTGAAATTGAAAGTACAGCTTAATAAGACTTAACTAATTCACAATACTATTATGATTTGAGGGGGAGTTGGGAGTTATGCTCTTTTAGATATTTCCGGCCGTATAAGATGCTTTCAATTTAACTCCATTCAGTCTGTGGGGAGCGGAAAGAACGAGCGGACACTAAAAACATCTGCTCGGCAGGCTACATTCATGTTGGCGTTTTACAATTCCGGATCCTCCCCGATATTCCTGATGTATCCCAGGCTGTGCGCGGGGAAGTGATTTAGACCTTCCATATCACTGTATAAGAAAGCAACTGAATGCCAGTATCATATAAATAAGAACAAAGCTCTTCCTGAAAGATAACATAAAGGGAAAGAGTAACTGCTTGAAATAGTTTTCCTTCCTTCCCTCCATTCGATCATCCACTCATTCATTCCTTCCTCTCTCCCTGGCTCCCTCCTCCTCCCGCCTCCCTCCCCCCTCCCCCCTCCTCCCTCCCTCCTTCCGTCCATCCGTCTGTGCTGTCATCACAAACTAAAGCATAACAGTATTTTCTTTGTCAGTTGGCTATATTACATTCTGTTATCCTCAGTTCTTATGACTGTGTAAGAAAATCAGGGCCTATATATGTTAGGTCATGTACGAATAATTGCTTAATACGTGAAGTTTGAAGTCTGAAAGGCGGAAGTGGAACTAAGCTTCCTTTCCCCTCTCATCAACGAAATATAACACCTCCACAACTTGGCCCAATATATGCGTGCAACTCCCCCGCCAGTGACCAACCAGGAGCCATAGTTATTGACATTACCAATTATCGTAGGAAGCAATGAATATACATATTCTGACTAATTGTATTACATACGATGTGTTACTGAAGTTGATTAACGGGAATGAATGATAGAAAGCTTCCTTTCCTCCAGTGCATCCACTCATAAATATCGGCTGAAACACTCAACTTAAGATAAAAGGATTTCTTAATCAGGCTGTGCTGACGCCCCTTACTGCGCCCAAAGGGGTTAACTGATAACTTCTGGAGACCTTCAGGGGTATGCTTCTCTTAAACGTTTTCCACGCAACACTTTAAACAACACCACATAAAACTATATATCGTCTTAAAGGTCATATGATAAATGTTTCGAATATAATATTATTTGAAAGCGATTTTCTAATTTGAAACAATGCAGAGCCTTAAACACAAATCGGGTACGTTCCGTAGAGGTGAATTTATGGAGGTAGAGTTAGTGCGTGTAGCCAAAAGAAGCTCACTATATGAATAAGCAAAAGATAATTTACAAAAAAGGGTGCGAGCGATTTTTGAGTATTTTTCTTTTCTTTTATGCGGTAGAACATCGACCGACATTGAAATTTTTCGAGGTTCCAACTTCAAAATTCAATAACTTTTTAAAGAAGCAAAATAACAAAAATCGCTCATGCCCTTTTGTAGTTTATCTTTTGCTTATTCACATAGTGAAATTCTTTTGGGTATACGCGCTAACTCCATGTCCATTAATTCACCTTTACTGAAAGTGCCCGATTTGTGTTTAAGGCTCTGGCATTGTTTCAAATGAAAAAATCGCTTTCGAATAATATTATTTTTGAAATTTTTATCATATGACCTTTAAAACGATATATAGTTTTATGTGGTTTTGTCAATATTGATTCCACTTTCGTCGGTCATCTCCACTTCCAAACAAGTTAATTTTTCTGAATAACAAGATTTTAGCCTTGTACAACGCCTTTTTTCAAGAAAATAGTTTTTGGCGCTCACTGCTTGAATACGCAAAGAATTCTCTCTTAAAGTGTTGCGTAGAAAAAGCCCTTAAGAGAAAAATACCCCTGAAGGTCTCCAGTAACCTTAAATGACTTCTCGTTATAAATAAATGAACACTCCAAAAGTTAATACAAATCTATTACTTACTCGCTTCGTAATTTAAGAATAAGTAGTGTAATGGTAAATGTATGTAATTTTACAGCATTTAGATAATCCGATTAGTTATAAAGTTTTTTTAACAGCCTGAGAATGATCTGCCCCCGATCGGCCTCAAAATGACCACGACTTTTAGCACAGGCAACCCAAGCTCTGTTCTAGAGTTTTACTTCTTGAGAGAATTTTGGAAATTTCGACCGTATTTGATGTTAAAAATTTTGAATAAAATCTACTAACCTTAGTTGACGTTTTTATTTGTTTGCTCATTATCCCTGTGATCAATTTTCAGGCTATTTTGAGGGTATGTCGGGGGGAAAATACTCATGGCGTATGTAACAACCAATATAGATCAAGAGGTCAACTAAGGTTAGTATTTTTTATTCTTATTTTTAAAAATATAATCCCCATAAATTCTCCATATAAAAGTGCAGCTCTAGAACAGAGCATGGGCTGCCTGTGGTTTTATATCCCGTTGAGCGCGCCTTCGAAAGGCTGAAGATGATATCTTGTAAGTAATATATTCAAAAAATATAGCTCTCAGGAGAATGAGAAGAGTCGTGGTAAAGCCCGTGCAATCAGGCTCCTGAAGTTTAATAATGTTAATAAGACAAACAATGACCCGTGCATGGTGTAGGCGGTAGGCGTAAGCTCTTTTCTGTTGTTATTATTCCAAAACCCCACTACAGATTGGTTCAGGGCATTTGGATACTTCATCCCATTTCTCTCTAGTCTTTTAAGAGTTGGATTTCCGGTTTTCGTAAAGCGTTTTGTAAAAAAAAGCTATTCCTACAGACACTACATGATTGTCATGTTAATTGACGTTCTATTTTCAGTTCTGGTAGCTTGTTATCAAGATCAAGAACACAAAAAAACCACCCCGGCTTAATAATCAGGGGTGACCCTGTAGTCAAAAGATTGAACAAAAAACTGTTAAACATCAACTAAACTGTGAGTATCCAGGCCTTGTCGTTAACAAATAAGCGCACACTGATCGATTGGCCCGACTCGATTGCCAAGTCTGCCAAAGAAAGATCACAACTTTCATGAAAAAAATCTTTGAAAATGCCACAGGGTTCATAACACTTACTGATATTAACTATTTCGCTCAATTGTGCGCTGGTAAAATTCATATCCATTAAGAAACTCTGGTCCAGACAAACATTGTTTTTAACTAAAGAAGGAGAGGTTGGTTTTTACGTTGAGCTGCCGTATACAAAGCAGCAGGTCTTAGATAGTCTCAAGATGAATCGAGTAATGGCGGGCTTTTTAGCCTACCAAAATCCAATATTCAAAACCAATGAGATCAAAACGATACACCTAAACTTTGGTCTCTTTTTTTGGATTAATTAACCCCAATCTTCCGTTCTATAGCGATACGTGTCCAACTATTCGATTCAAGCTCGGATCTCCTTATATCCGTAGAGTTAAAGAGTGTTTAAAAACAAATCGATTTTTTTCTTAATTCTTGAAATAATGGTTAATTTATTTTTTGAGAAAGTCTTAAACAAAGCAAAAGCTTTTAAGTAAATTACCATGACCATTTAACAAAATGAAGCTGTTGCCCGAAAGTGTGATCATAATTAACACATGAAGACGAAATGGCGATTTAAAAAATGTTTGGTGTGAAATTTTTAAGTTACCAATTCAGTTCCCATTCGTGAAGCTACCGATGATGGTCAACGCACTGCCTTCGAAAATTCCCTCTCATGACGCGCTTTTTCAGTTCACCAAAAGAAGAGCTTAGTTTACTCAGGAAGAACTCTTCAATCCAAACGTTTAGGCGGTCACGTGTTATAACTCCATCGCGAAGAAAACCCACGCATCCATCAAACTGAAATTCCCGACTCCCACGCCTAGCAGGCAAAAGATTTCCTTGTCCTGAGCTACAGAGCTATCGAGATTATCGCATCTTACGCTGATCTCTTGCCTTTTTAGCCTTGGAAGATTTGCAAAAGCCGATGGAACGATTTCTTTCAATTTATTCAGATATCTTATACGCAAAGAGCATTAAGGTAAATGTTTTTTCATTGTGCGATATAATGAAGTCTGCTTCAAGTTAAGATTCATTTGCGCGCGCAGAAAGGAACAGTTGCTTGTTTTAAAAAATTGCGAAAATATAAAATAAGAAAGAAAGAAATAACTTGGCCGAGAAAAACAAAAATCAAAATCGTAAACGTGGAATACGAGAAAATCGTTCTCCTGGTGTTAGTACAGTTGCTTTGTAAGTAAAGCGCTCAGAAGCTAAATTATCGGGTTATTCTATTTTCACGACCGAGCAGCTCACAATTTCCAATCCATTAGGCCGCGATGAATAATTTAGCATAATACCAATCAAATAAAGAAAATCGAACTCATGAATCGAGCGCGATAAATCTTAAATAATTTTAATTTTCCCTTCAAAAAATATGTAATGAGAGATTATCATTACCATTCTTTATAATAAGGGCTGGTTGTATGATTGAAAATATTGTCTGCGCGGTTAAATGATGATGCGTTGGATATCTTTCCTTGCACTTGCAACGAATGCTAATCGTATTTTCCACGATTTATTTGTTTGCATAGGCTTGCTCGGTAACTAGTGGTCGGTGTATCGCATTGCCTAAGCAGTGATTTTATTTTCTACATACGACTCGTGCTCTTGTCATATCACCGTTACTTATACCAAGTTCCAGATAGAACAGAGTGCCAGAAAGCCCCAGTGGTCCTTCAAGCACCAATCCAAGAAATGCGGTTTCTTAATTGAGCATGACGTGACAAACTGAGAGTTCATTGTGAGAGGTTAAGGAGGCGTACACTTGTCCCGGTCGTCATAGAAACAATTGTTTTCTTTGCCAGATATATCCCGTTAATCGTTGATCACGCAAAACATAAAAAGCTTTCCATATATTAGATTTCCCGTATGTAAGTACCACGGGTCTGATCGGACAGAGGAATTTCTATAAACAATGAATTTATGATGTGATTTCGGGAAGTTATTGACATGGCGGTAGCGTAATGTCTGTAGAAACCAAATGTACATACTCTAAGGAACAAGCCAAATTGATCTGTCTAACATGGACCAAAACGGTCAGTCTTGATGCAAGTGAATTTGTTCTGGACAGTTTGTGTATCGATTAAACCCAAATGAACATTTCATTTTGAGAAGCATGCACCCTCTCTGTGGCGCTTATTTCAGCGCGATTTACGATGCGGCTAGTGTGTGCTGAAGAGTGGTTAACTGACTGCGACAACAGACCTTATATCTAACCGATCGATTTCCAATTTGTCAGGCTATACGAGAGAAAAGTCCTTGGCTACTATGAAGTCAACTTGGCCATCGTCTACAGACGCAGTGCTTATCTCACGAGCTAAGTTGAACGGCCAACCAAAATATGGCAAGCCAACTCAGCAGCCGAAAAGACCGAAGAAGCCACCGATTGCTGTTCGCCCAAAACGAGCTCTGCTTTGTTTAACTCTAGGAAATCCTATACGAAGTGCTGCCATCAGTCTTGTAGAATGGAAATATCCTTTTAGAAAAGCAGTTGTATTCGTTCTAAGGTTTTTCACGTTCGCTGTTTGTTTTGCTTTCAATCTTCTCAAAGTGAAGTGTTACTTTGCTATCGGGCGTTTCGTGTTATCTGTTGGGCAACATTCTACTTCTGTTAACCATTCAGTGACTTATTTCTAGCTCAATCATTAATTTTTGCCTTAACTTACTTCGTACGCCGTTCGATGTTATGATATTAATAACTATTTTTGCAAATTGTGCGGCACTAGCCGCTTACCAACCGCTTCCTGAACAAGACAGTAGTTCAGTCAACGAGGATTTGGTAAGTAGACGACTTTTATTGATAATTCAGTTAATATTTAAGGTATCATCTATCTCCTTTAACTTATTGCTTGGCTTTTGGTTATATTATATAGAGTTTGCGACCATAACAAACTAGCTTTCTGGGAAGCCGTATCCCTAGTGGTACGCTCTTCTCTGTTTCGATGGCAGACAAAAATACCAGCGCAATGTTTTGATAGCAAGTGGTATAATATGTATGTTGAAGGCTGCCCACAAACCCATGGACTTTTTGTGTAGACTTGCTAATCAGTATATACTCTTAATATGCGAATTATACGAATGAACCACTGCACGACTTGCTTTTACACTTATAGGTTTCTCATAACCAGTTTTGCTGTATCATTTATTTGTTCAGTTCTGTTTTACGACTTCAGTTTTTTTTGTTTTGTTTTGGTTATGATTATCGCTAAAGTTCATTCCAAAAGCCTTTTATTCAGAACTTCTGAGTACTTTGTTGTAAGGAGAAAACATTAGTATTAGATGTTGGTAACTTTAAGGTGTCGAAAGCTGTCTAGAGAGAGAGCTATTTAGATCGAGCTCTGACCATTTGTGCATTGCATTTGTACATTTGATGTGCGAATAATGGTTAATTTTTAATCGCTCAGAGTTTAGTCGAGGCTATGCACGATTTGCTGCTCATACTCGCGATCACTCATGGATGAACGAGTCATTCACTTAATGCTCAGGCTCGTCAAAAAACGGTTGTCGATTTGCATGCTTTATTCACACTTAATAAAGATTAATTTCGAACGGGGATTGACTCAATATTGTACAGAAAACGCGTCAACAGTGTACATTTGTTTTTGAACGTGTGTGAAACGTCGTTACCCCGGCAATTTTAAATTGCATATTTAAATCTCTCAAAATTTTATTCTGCTATCTCGTTTTATAGAAATAGTTAATTTTCCTTTTCGTGTAATGTAATTTTTCAGGCCCTTGCAAATAGGTTAACACAAAAGCCAGACTGTCATCACAAGTGCGTGTTTATATTGCTTGAAAACTGCTTCGAAAATACCCAAGCTTTTTAATATATATACGTGAAGACGTGAATGTATCTACAGATTCCCACAAACTGTTCAATATCTCGTCAAACGCAACCTCATTTCAGACCAACGTTCAAAGCTTTGAGATTGTTTTCTTAGTAATAACCTTCTAAACTCGTTAGATGTAAAGTGTTTAGCTATATAGAAACAAAGTCAGGTTTTTGTTTTCCTTATTTCTCTAAAAATAAAGTTATTCAAGAGGTCAAAATAAATCAAATATTCAAGAAAATGTATGATTAATTAAGGTAATGAAAACAAATGTTGTAAATAAAGTTTGTATCCATATTATAAAGGCAAGTAAAAAAAAATTAATGTGTGAAATAAGGATGAAAAAGATGAGCTCTTACATCTTAAAATTATTAACCAATGTTTACAGTAATGCACTAGTATTCTTTAGTAAATCTATCTTTGTATTAATCGCTAAAGTAATTTTTTTGGGAGCAGCCCTATCCTGTCTGTTACACCAATCTGTAATAACTGTCGTGTTGAATATTTCATGCTGTGGAGGAAAAAAGGATTCGTTGAATATTTAAAATAATGTTAAGGGACCTGAGAGTTGTCACGACTATTTCTACGTAAAAGCAATGATAATAAGTCTGTAAATCTCTCTTAGACTACTCTTCCTTTGTACAATGATTTTGTAAATCATTTAACAGCCCAGAAAGGAATCTAAAAGCTTTCAAATTGTCAAATTTTGGGATTTTAAATGCTTGATTTAATGTTTCTGGGGCAGATATAGTATGCTTCTCATAAGATCTAGCATTTATTAAGTCTTGATATATAAATACATATTCATATATAAGCCGAAAGTGCAAAATTATTTTTGAACAATATTCAAAACAGTTGCTCTTATTTCTTCATTTTGTTTAACAACCATGTTGTACATGACTTAGGTTATGCAATTTTCATTTATAATTTGATATATAGTTGCATTGCACTATGCTCATATTTTAGAAATCGTATGGAAAATTGCAGTCATGTTATTGCATATATGTGCAGGTCTTGTCGTAGGACTTGTGGTTAAGTCCTTAGTTGTTTGTGGTTTACATAAAGTAAATATTATTAATATGTAATGTATCTTGTTCTACGATATGAATACATTAACTAGATGATCACACTAGACATATAGCAAAAATGCATTTTTATTCTGAAATATATAATACCAAGAATGGAATTAATATCTTAATGTATTTCAATCAAGACTTGGATTGACAACTTAGGTTTAACAGTCAGAATATTGGGGTAATTTGTAGAGATAAGACCCGTTCCAGAGCCCAAATTGAAAAATAAATTCTTATATCCGTTTTGATTTCATTAAATCCAACTTAACTCAACTCAATTTTTTATTTATTCTGTTTTTAAAATTGATGTATCACAAATGAATTATATTATTGAATACATGTTACTAGCTATTAATATTGTAATACTATTATATTACTTTTAACTATGTTTTCAATTATATACGCCTAGAGCTTAAAGTAAACTGACAAGGGTGGATCCAGCCAAAATTTTAGGGGGGGTCTAACTGAGTTTAGGGGGGACTAATTGAGTTTCTTCCGTCAACGCAATGGAAAACAATATAAAAAAGCATCGTTTTTTATAAAATAATAAGTAATAATAATTAATAGACAAAATACTGCAAATTTAAACAGTGTATTAAGACAGTATGCTATTACTTGTGTTATTGGATCATTGCATGAGGTAATATTATTAGATATCAAGGCTGTAAGGCTGTGTTGATTCTGCCTGTCTCAACTTTATCTTGATTTTTTCTCATTATTCCATTTTCGTATAATAATTTTAGACTTTAACGTAGAGTTTCTCAAGCTGTGATTGGTTGTGCAGTGATTATGCGGTTTCCCAAAGTTTTCCAGATTGGAAGTAATACTAAAACGTTTTTTTATCTTGAATTTCGACTTTTCTCTGATATTCGAGTCTAAGATTATACTAAAACACTTATTCCCCTCAGGCTCAATGATTATGGTGAATATTTACCTAGCTGCTTGAAGACTTGATGTTTGGTAAATATTCCACCGATAAAGACTTCACCTTCTGCGAATAATAATCGTTAAATATTTTCACATAATATCCATATACTGGTAAATCGATCATTGCCTCTAACAAGCCCCCAACCCTAAGACACAGTGTGATTTTTCAGAAGATATTCATTAGACACTGAAATAAGAGAAGATTCTTATGGGGAATTCCCATCCTTGAAGATCTAAATAAGATTATACAATGATGTAGAGAGAATAAGAGAAAAATATCAAATGTCCTTGGCGGGAATCGAACCCACGTCTTCAGTATTCTAGTCCGATGTGTTAACCACTACACTACAAGGACCAACAATGCTGGTAACGCAGCCGGAATATGGTTAATACATGTAGTGTAACATTTGATAGAACATGTATTTATGTAATTGTACATTTTTACCTGAAGAGTGATCGATGGCTGCCATGACTATTTATAATCAGTTTAATATTTTAAAACAAAGGAAATTAAGGCACTCTGATGAAAATTCCATATTGTTTGTTCATTTCCTGATATCATCAATTACTGTCAAAGTAGTCAATATTATTTTCACTTCCAAGTCAATTTTTTACAATTTAACTAAATGATAATGTACCATTTGACATGTGACAACTCACCATCTGTTCATAAAATAATCTGAAATGTGTCTAGCTGTTACTATATTTAAGGAATATAACATAGGCATGTCTCTGTATTATGATATAAACAGTCTGGGAGCTGTAGAGTAAGAGAAAAACAAGCTAAACATCAGGGCGCGGTTGTACAAAGCCTGGATAGCACTATCTGGCAGATAAATTCTTATCCATTGGATAAAGTGATGCTGTTATCCAATGAATTTATCCACTGGATACAATTTATCCGTCAGATAGCGCTATCCAGGCTTCGTACAACCAGGCCGAGGTGTATCTATTGCTTTTCATCAGTGCTCTACAGCTAGCCATAGTGTAGTAGATGATAAAAAAATGATTCCTATTTTTTCTATTTACTTTACGACTTGTTTTTCAAATTTCTTTCGTAGTTTAGCAATCAATTATTCCAGGATACCAAACCACGGTCAGAGATAGAAAATACTGCCTCGCGCATGCTGCAGCCAATCATGACACGCAATTCTTAAATAATAGGAAAAAAAGCTTGTCAAATGATTGTAGCTCCCAGCTGTACTGTAAAAGTGTATAATGTCAATAATGGCTGGCACTATAAAATGTCATTTTGTCGAAATATAAGAGTAATCCACATGTTGCACCCATATTTTCATTGCACTTAGCTGATATATTAGTACAGTAAATGATGGAACGTTCCTCAATGGCCATAATTTTTACAAACGACTGCACATATTGTATATATATATGATATAATTGTGAAAATCATGGGCTCAAAATGAGTTAGAAATTGTGTATTATGACTTAGACAGTAATCAATAAAATGTTTTTCAACATATATTTTTCAATACCTTGATTTTCATTAATCAAAATATGCATTTAAGAAAGATAAAAATTTTTCGTGATAAATTTTTTTCATATGTTTTTTATGTATGTTAGTTAATCTTACATCGTGTAGTTCCAGAAATTATTATTCATACCCACCCCACAGAGGAATTTGGAATTTCCGAAGGGTAGGGGTGGGGGGGTCAAAGAAAGAACAAAAATGACAGAGTTTGTATGGAAGAAAATTTGAATTTCCTGGGTGGGGCCTTCCTCTTTGAGGGGGTTATATGGATAATTTATGGAACCACACATTGTTATTTTCCTCATTATTATTCAAGCCATGGTATTTATCCAGCTTACTAAACAAGGTCACAGTTAATGCCATTCTTAAAATACAATTAATTTTCTGTTTAAAATATGTAATCAAATAATAACTAATATTCTAATAATGTAGTACTGGTATTATTTTTTTGACAAAAATTTGGAAATGAACTTTGAATATTTTTGAAAAACCTCATTTTTCAATACATAATTTTATGTCAAAATTGTAGCTATTTTACACGTAAGATAGACAACTTGCACTGGGAACATGTAGTGCGCATGAGCAAATGTAACTCATCGTGGCGCCAAACGTTGTTTTGACGAGAGCGGCTGTCAAAATCATGGCAGTGTTGCTAAGTTACGCCAAGCAGGCACGACAAGTATAACATCCTACATCGGCAGAGTCTATTTTTCTCACTCCACCAAAAAACAAAAGGAAAATAGGCTCTCCTAGCAGGGAACTTAATAATATAAAGTTTTTTTCTTTTTTTTTTTTCCAGGAAGTAGCTGAATATGTATTTTTAGGAATTTTTACATTTGAAGCCATACTTAAGATCATAGCATATGGATTTGCTGCGCATCCTGGAGCATATCTTAGGAATGGATGGAATATTTTAGATTTTGTAATTGTTGTTGTAGGGTGAGTACATTTCAAACTGTTAATTGTTGATTTCAACTACAGGGTTGGAGGAGTGTGGTGGGTGGGGGGCTGGAAAGATTAGATGGCCATACAAGCGGTGAGCGGTGAACACAGAGCACAAAGCATGAGTGGACAAAATGACCGGCCCTAAGCATTTTTGGAGCTTGAATGATCAAAGCAAACATGGTGCTAAGTGAAATTGTTTTTATTCTTTCTTTTCATATTTCAGCTTCTCGTAGGCACTATATAATGCGTTAGTCAAAAGAAGAAAAAAATATGCAAAAGTGGGGTTTAGTAGCCTGTTAATAAGGGCCGGCGGCAAAACATCTAAACACGCTGTGATTGGCTGAAACTAAATTCACTGCTCAACTGGCCAGGTCCATTCATCGGAATATTCATTTCTAGACTGCTGTTTCAAAAAGAAGAATGGATTGTAACATTGAATATTATCATTCTCTTTTTTCAGACTTGCAACTATTCTAGTGAAGACACTAAACGTCCAAAGTTTTGATGTCAAAGCCCTGAGAGCATTTAGGGTTCTCAGGCCTTTACGCCTTGTATCTGGTGTACCTAGTAAGTAGTGTGTGTAACAACACCCAACTGGTGGGCTTACTGTGCTTTTTTATTGTCCATATTGGAGCTCTTTATTGATCATTAGCGCAGCACGCTGATTCTAAAAATAGCTTAAAGATTTGGACAAACATTGCATTCTGTTTAACCGCTACGAGGATTGTACCAACCGATTTTATTATTTTTACTTAAAGTTACAATAAAAACCCATGTAAACTAAGATCAACTGCGATTGGCTGTGAAAATTATCTGCTGAAAGTAAACTCGTAAGTTTGTTTGTCCGAATTTCGCCTTTGTCTTCGTTTTTATGACGTCACGGCTGCGCTGCGCTATTAATGGCTCCTTTGACCCCTTTTAAAGGATTCAATGTAAGAGTACATAGTGGAATTAATGTGTGATTGACCTTGTCAGGTTTATCAGGGGCCGTTAATATTTACTCGTTATCAAACGAATCCTACCACTCCCCCTTCCCCTCTCCAGGGCTTAGAATAATGGCCGGATATCAGACAATTTTGATCCAGATTTGGAACTTGTCCATTAAATTCTTTGCCTTGCCTGTAATTTTGACCAGTAACTTTGAGTCAGAAATGAGTTATGACAGAACTCAAACTAGTTTGATCACTCATTATGAACTATATAAAGCCCTGCCAGTGGTGGATCCAGCTATGGAGTGTGCACCCCCCCCCCCCACCCCCCTGAGAGAAGCTGACATTTTAAGAATTGTTGCCTATTAATCTTAATCGATCTTTTGCTCTACACTTATATTTTTTTTATTTTTTTTATTTTTTATTTGCAAATGCTATACAAAATACACTGCATCTTACTGTGAATCACTTTGATTTGATATCACATATTAAAATGCTGCTTGAGTGGAAATAACTATAAAAACTAGAATTTTCTTGTTTACTGACGTCATCACTCATTATGAGGTTAAGAACCAAATAAGTGCACCCCCCCCCCCCAAAATCCTGGATCCGCCCCTGCCTGCCCACCTCTCCCCCTTAATTTCCCTCCAATAAAAAATAAACAGTTCCTAATGGGCTGGAGATATTAATTTGTACTAACATCGTCTGCTACTTAGGAAGAGCCTGTAAAATCAAATGACAGCCAGCCAGATATAGTTCTAGTACCATAAGGAAGCAGGTGCATGGAACTAATGTTTATATCATCATTTGTCTTCTTTCCCCCAGGTTTACAAATTGTGCTTAACTCTATAATCAAAGCTCTTATACCACTTTTTCACATTGCCTTGTTGGTAGTGTTTGTAGTTATTATCTATGCTATTATTGGTGTTGAGCTATTTATGGGCAAGCTTCATAAAACCTGTTATGATAATGTCACAGGTAAGATTGATTGATACTTAGTTTATTGCTTAAATGACTTGTTAGAACTTCCTCTTCCCACGTGGACAGCCTCTTAGTACAAATATTTGTTCTTACATATATTTTTATGGTTTTTTTTTTTGATCATACATATATTTTTATAGTTGTTTTATTTTTATTATCATTATTATTATTATTATTATTTTCTACTAGTCTTGTTATATTTTTATAGTTGTTATATTTTTATTATTATTATTATTATTATTATTATTATTTTCTACTAGTCTTG
>NW_022261298.1:68931-78969 GCF_009602425.1 Actinia tenebrosa | reverse complement strand
GTTTCAGTACTGAATTCGCTTGTCACGCACAAAGGTTTCAGTACTGAATTCGCTTGTCACGCACAAAGGTTTCAGTACTAAATTAAATCAATTATTTTATCCCGTCACGAATCACTGAGCATTATGCACACTGAAATCTAGTTTTTCGCTGCCGTCAATCAAAAATAATCTGTCGTTACCTTTTATGTTCTTAACTGACGGCAGTGAAAAACCATTTTCACAACAAGCTTTTGAAATGTTTGAGTTCGCAGAATATCGAAAACCGCAGGAATTCAAGAAATATATTTTCCCCAGAACACTGGATATTACGTTACTGAGAAAACACTGGATATTGCGTTACTGAGAAAACACTGGATATTGCGTTACTGAGAAAGCACTGGATATTGCGTTACTGAGACAAACACTGGATATTGCGTTACTAAGAAAACACTGGATATTGCGTTACTGAGAGCCTCAGTTTGGAAAGTTAGACCCCCTCCCTCCCAACACACTTAAAACTATGTCCCACTTTCCATGAGATATCCTGCAAAAGGGGAGTTAACGTACTAAGAAAAGGTTTAATCCGGTTTAAAGAGAATCGAGGGTCATAATTTTTACTTTAAAAGTAGGCTATTAATAATATGCTGCCAAATATAGGGCTTCCCTCGAACGTAGCACAAACACTACACTTAGTACTCTGTCAGTACAACATATTTTCTTAACATGTCAAAGATATTTTACTCAATGTTTTCTTGGCCATCGCCGTCGACAACTTAGCAGATGCAGAAAGTCTAACAGAAATGGAGAATGAAAAGATGAAGAAGAAAGAAGAAGCAAAAGCGAAAGAGTGGGAAAGTTTACGAGACGAAGAGTCGAGAAGTGGAGAAACTGGTTCACCGGTTCGAGGGTAGGTACATCAGTGTAGGAGCACATCAGTAGAATGATAAATAAGTGTCTAGTCGTTCTAGCGCTTTCACACTAATTGGGGACACTTTTCGTTCACACGCACGACCACTACATTTAATATTCTATGCACACAACGCTCAACTCACATGTTGATTTTTACGGAGGGAGGAAACCGGAGAACCCGGAGAAAACCCTCGTAGCATAGGAGAGAACAACACATTTAACTCAATTCACATATGGTGTCCGCAGGGCTCGAACCAGCGAACCAAAATGTTGGACTCACAGCGGTGAATGACGACGCGTTAGCCGCGAACGCCACCCATGCTACCCTTAGAGACCTTTAGCATCTGGTTTACTGCTAACCGCTAAGCTCTAACTGCTAGATATCAGGCCCAGGAAAACGGAGAAACACACCAGAGAAAAACTCGGCACTAATGAAATTCAATATGCCAGTCCTTCCAGCAACAACTTCCTTATGAAGCCTTGCTGAATGTCATAAGTTTGAAGGGAAACGCCCGACGTCGAACTGCCGTTCCAGTGGTTCTCTCGCTCCACGTCTTCTTGGTTGTCTTTGTCGTTGTTCACTCGCGATAAAGAAACCTACGAGAGCGAGAGAGCCTCTGGAAGGACCGGGGTAAGGTTGCAGTCCCTCACTGGCAATCATGCTCGTCCAGCTTTGTTTTAGTATGACTGAAAAGCTTAGTGCCGTACGAGTTTCTTTCCGCTACCATGATGTAGAATTTTGATTGGCGGATTTTTTTCTCTCGGGCAATATGATTGGTCTAGCAGTACCGTGACCTTGGCGGTGACCCTGTCCGTACCATGTTCGTGTCGTGTTTCTGATTGGATGGACAGTAAAATGTTTGCGCAATGTGATTGGTCTGACGTATACCTTGCCGTGTCATGATCGTGTTCGTGCCGCTAGCTTTTCATGGTCATACGAAATTTGCTCTAAGACACCCACAAGGGCGGATCCAACCAAAATTTTAGGGGGGGCTAATTGAGTTTCTTCCGTCAACACCACGGAAAACAAAAAAAGCATCTAATTTTTCAGTTTTATTTTGGCTTTTTTTTTCCCTGCTGAAAGGGGGCTTCAGCCCCCTGTGCCCCCACCCCCCTCCCCCCCTGGATCCGCCTTTGACCCATGGATATTCACTTGCTATTTTTTATGTGCTTTGCTCAGGTCAGTAGTAAGAACCTCTCAAGAACTTCATTCCAATGGGAACAGTATACCCAAGGTAAGACCGCCTATTTTAGTTACATTATACTTCCCAACGATTGTTATCTCCGTCTACACAACTTTTTAGGAAGGCTTATTTTTGAACACGTATTTTGTTTCATTTGTATTTCGTAATCTTAATAACTTTTTAGCTCTGGTTTCAGAGTTTTCTTGTATTAATATTATTATTTTTTCTTTATTTTGAATGTGTATATTTTAGCTAGTGTAGATATTTTTTAAATTTGTAAAGCTCTTATGGACTCTAAGAAATAAGCGCTATATAAATAAATGATGATCATCATCATCATCATCATCATTATCATCATTATTATCATCATCATCATCGTTATCATCATCATCATCATCATCATCATCATCTGGCGGGACCGAGGACCACCTCACTCACGACTCTCTTGCTTTCAAAAAAATGTTCGTACTCTTTAACTTGGAATATGTGACTGCTTCTTCACTGAACGTTATAAATGATAGAACTCTCTGCCTTGGACGTAATAGGAGTGACACATTGTCTGGTCAATGACAGCGTAAGAAAAAAACCAGCAAACAGTCAAACAGAACACGAGAAATAACTTATTCATTGCAAATACCTTGTTTCCCGTTTAATTGTCGTACTTCTAAGTGTTCATAACGATGTTTTGTTCTTTATATAATTTCTTATTTGATTTGTTCTCGTGTACAGGCGATATCTGAAGGTGATATTGAAGCTCAGTCAAATTCAAAGGGTTCAAAAGCAACCTTAGATCGTAAGTATGCTAAAGTAAAGCCACAGACCCACGGTGCAACATTCTGGGCTATGTTGCAGGCAGTCGAGGTTGCGAGCCATGACACACGATGCAATAGTTCAGTTTTCGTAACACTGTGAAAAAAGCGATGCCGCATGCGTGCCTTACCGTGAACGTGATGTTTTCTAGAATTTTGATTGGCGGATTTTTTATTGCGCATTGTGATTGCCGTGACCATGGCGTGACCGTATCCGCGCCGTGTTTATGCCGTGTTTCGGGCATTCGATTGGACGGAGAATAAATTCTTTTGCAACGTGATTGGTCTGGCGAATGCTCTGCCGTGTCACGATCATGTTCGTGCCGTGAGCTTTTCACAGTCATACGTAAACTTCTCTATGTTGCACCATAGTTAATGGAGCGAAATGGCTTGGAAACTCCATAGAACAAAGCTACTGTTTTGCGTAACTATTTTAACGAGTGTTATTGGCCGTTTATTTCCAGGATCGACCCTTTCAGTAAGAAGTGCAACGTCAACAGAAGAAAACCTGGACCGTGAGCCCATGCCACCAGATAGTTCCATGTTCGTTTTTTCGGATACCAACAGGTTTGTCAACCCAATATGAATAAATTTAATTTCCCAACCAATCATAGTAATATGAATTCTCAGGCGAATGCAATTTGTAATTCTTCCTCTCTTTTCTTTCATTAATTTTTTTCTTTCTCTCTCTTGCTCTCCTTTTTTTCCCTTCCTTTCTTCCTTCCTTCCTTGGTTGCTTGCTTGGCTGCTTACGTGCTTGCTTGGTTGCTTGCTGGTTTGCTGGTTCGCTGGCTTGCTGGCTTGCTGGCTTGCTGGCTTGCTGGCTTGCTGGCTTTCCTTCTTTCTTTCTTTTCTTATAATTCATTATGTTCTTTTGTCAGGTTCCGTATAATGTGCCATAGAATCGCCACCAATATGTACTTCGTTAATTTTATCCTGATACTCATCATCATTAGTAGTGCCTTGTTGGCTGCTGAAGACCCTCTTAATGCCAACTCCGAGAGAAACCAAGTGAGTCTCTCCTGCTTTACTTACTAATATGCAAAGATATTTTAGCTTTGAAATGTCCAGTTTATTGAAGTTTCTCGTTGTAAAACGTTTGACAAAAAAAAAACAACAACAAACAAACAAACAAAACAAAAAATAAAAAAAAACAACACTAAAAACCTGGAGAAAAGACCAAATTCCTGTTTCATACCATGTGTCATTTCCAACAAAGTAAAGCAATTAGACATTTCCGATTTAGCGGCATATGAGCGGAATAGGCATATACTAGCGGAATAAGCATAAACCAGCGGAATAAGGCTAGAATCATTGTTTTGGCCAGAAAATTCAATAAAATAATGAAACAGCTTTCAGTAGACCTGTTTTATTTAACTTAAGGTATTGCACAATTAATATCGTTAACACTACCTGTTTTATTAGCTTAACTGACGAGCAGTGTGCTCGAGAATAAGATCTCGTCCAAACGCAGGTATATAAAAAAGTTGCGTTCATAATATACTAATGTAAATGCTCGCCCTTAAATTTATAAAAGGACTAAGAATGCTAGCATATAATGTAGAATAYCACGACGGTTATTATTTTCGAGAAGTTTTCCTTCTGCATGGACACGTACGTATCGCTAACATATAGTTGATATGTGGATGGCTACTGAGATTGTTCACTGCCTGTAAACACTTGCTTCCCAACTCTGTACCCCCTCCTCTGCGGGGAAAAACAGGATATCATTCAAGTTCTCTGTTAGTTCTTCTACAGTGGAAAAGGCTGTGCACATAGCCAATGCGTTGAAATTCAGGATAAAACAAGATATTTGAGAGATTCAGTAAGAATCTCGTGTTTTCGACAAACATTTGTGTTACGCAAACGAAAAAAGCGTAAAAAGAAGTTGAAAAGTTTTTCAAGAAGCAATAGATAAATAATAAAATAATCTTTGTCTTTGCTGAGAAGGTGCATAAAAGGTACTAGTTAAATTACAGGGAAAGAACAAAAACGTGCTTATGCCGGCCAGGCTCTGCGGTAAGAAAAACGTGATGCTTAATGTTTATTTACTAATAACGTGAACAGAACTCATAAAGCCTATAATGTGCTAGTCTTCATCTGTCGAAGAATCTGTCACGTCAAGACCACGAACTGCCCTCCAGCTTTTTAATGCTTTCTGGTGCTCTCGTGCAGCACTTTGGGCCGCATGAGTAAGCTGTCCAGTTTTTTCTCTCTGGTGACCTGGGAGTTCCTAGATGACTTCAGCTTTTTACTTGACTTTGAGCTTTCCTTGAGAGGTCTTTTCCTGAAAGGATAATAGCAAAATTAACGAGGTTTTATTATCAAATAGGTATGAGCAACGTTCAAAGTAATTCTCTCTGCTTATAAATTACCTGTCTTCCATCCTCTCGCTTTCTCTTGTTTTCTTGATTCGTGTAATGATGTCAGCAGGGTCGTCATTTGGTTCGTTMTTTTCTGCATCTAACACATACTTTGTTTCGCGGTCATTCGCAAATGTCTTCAACTTATTCAGTATCTTTATTACAAGTTTCTTCCTCACTGGATGTGGACGAGTATTCTTCATCAATTATTTTATTTGACGTGCTTGCTTCACTGGCATTCTTAACAGGAAATAAAAGAATCATCACACTCCATATAATACCGTTATTGAGAGTCYTTTCTTCTTTGGTCAACAGCATTCTTACCTTGAAGGAAAAGCGTTGTTAAGCAGTTTAGTAGCTCTCTTCCTTAATCGCTCCTGCAACACTTTGTTGGAATGTCCTTCAGCCAAATACTGATCACCTGCTTCTCCCAAAACCTCAACATGCCTCATAAAACTCAAAACACTTTTCCACTCTCTTCCACATGCTTGCACAGCTTGAAGAAGAAGAGTATCTTCGACTTGAGTGTAGTTTTTCCTTGGTTTTCTTTGCTTGTTGTTGTCCATCACACCTTTCTCGCAGGACTAAGAAAAGTGAAAAGAGCTCTAAAAATTTGCATACATAGGCACGTGCACACGTGCACTGGTCGTAATGTTTTCTTTAAAAATATTTTTGTTTGGTTTCGTGATTGCGAACGCAAAAGTTGCATATATGTTTAATACACTACCTGTTCGCGTCAGTCAACAATGGATGTCCCACCTTTCTCAATGTTTATTGTAGTAATCCTGCTGTCTATCTTTGCAGGTATAAAATTGGGTCTTCAAAGACCACAACGTTTGGTCCCTTTATTTCCTATGCATGTAATATGGAACCTGCTCATCACACTCGTTGCGCTTGTCTCTACGGCACCAACAGGAGCTAATCTCCTAGCCCGACTTTTTGGCAATCAGCTGCTTAAGGTGGCTGGACCCCCTCACGCTTGACCGCTACCTTCCACTTTTGGAACGCTGGTGCATAAACGTGTTTTATCCCATCCCATCGCAAATCTTTTTTGCACATAAGTCAGATAAAGATTGAATTAATGTTTGATGCAGTTTTTGGTGAGATCGGACGTCATAACACGTGATTATGATGAAATATTTGTTTTCGTTTAGAAAATGATTTTAGCCTTGCAGAGCGTTCAACACTAAAATGCTTCGTACCACATATCAAACATACTAGATGCCTCCATTTGTAGGGATTTTTGAAAAATCTATCTAGCTAATTATGAGATATTTGAGATTCTTTAAATATAGTGCATAATCTACTTCAAAACTAAACAATGGATTTCATACGGCCGAAATTAATATTTCAGAGCTATATATTCACAAAAGTCATTGCTCATTTAGTTTTACTCTGTATCTAGTTTTAAAAGGAACATTTTGAAGGTAATCAACTTATGCGATTTTGTGAAAACGGATAGTGCAGAAGACGGGGTAAATATTTGATGCGCACTTTTCATCGCAGTTTTCTAGTCAATCTTACTAGATCTTCCATTATTCTAAAATTCGCTGATCATTTCTCTCAAAACTACGTCAGGATACAAATTAGTACTTAAACTAATATTACACAAAATTGCAAGACTATTGAATACATTTAAAGCGGTCTAAAGCAAACGAAAAACACAGAAAACATTGATCGTCTCCCAACAATTTGATGCTCTGGGAATTCTATTGTTTGCTTATGACGATAACACCAAATTCTTTCGCACCATGCACGGTCTGATCTCGCTTGGCCGCTTTCCGATTTACTCCCGAAGCATGGTAATACACAGTTGTGACAAACGTCCCACGTTTGAATAAATAAAAACGATGCGGAGTCATACAGACGACTTCCTGTTATAGGACATGGAAGAAGAAGGAATCTACCACGACGAGCAAGCCTGCTAGCTGATGGGGGATACGCTAACGCCCCACCTCTTATCACTCCAAGGCGTATTGCTTACAACAAACGACAACAGAATGCCAACAGAGCGCTAAGGTCGCTTCGTATCCATGTAGAGCACGCCATTGGATTCCTGAAAATTTACTCAGCGACCTCGGATATTTTTCGACACATGAGGCCATTTCAACCCTTTGTAATAGCAACTTGTGGTGCTCTTGCTAATCGAAGGAAAAGAATTCTAAAAACACTGTAATGTTATATATGTTCTTTTTGTTATACTTTTCGGAAAAGTAAAACAAACTGGCGTAACACATGTTTATATTAGTGAGAGCAGAAAAATTCCTAGCTTAATACTGTAAACAAATCTCAAGATATGTCGATAATAACTAGCGCTAACTAGTCAGTTGTGACTGTTTTGGTGCGTTGAATACAACAGGTGTATAAGAAAGTTTATAAGTATATGACGTTTCGGACATTAGTTCTTCGTAGTAAGAGGATTGACTAATAAGGACCATTAGTAAGACGAAGGAGTAACGTCAGTACCAATAGTTACAAACTTTCTTACGCAGTTGTTATTTACCTAATAATACATTGTACTAGCTGAGAAAACAGTAAGATAAGGAGTTTTAAAAATTCTATTGGTTAAATCTGGAATAAAATAATGATAGCTCTTTTTAATTTATGTTATTCCGGTCGGATTATAGAATGCGGAATATACTTTCCCTATGCCGCTAAATCGGAAATGTCTAATTCGTTTCATTTTTGTTTACGTTACTGGTGATAATAGAATTAGTGATACGTGATTTAAATAGAAAATCTAACCCTTTTTCTGTGTATATTAGGTGCTGAATTACTTTGACTATTTTTTCACGGCTGCCTTCACCATTGAGATCTCAGTTAAGGTAAATATTTTTTTCTAGATTTTGTCATTGCTATGTGTAAGCTTTAAGTATGCCTATATTATACACCAAATTCAAAAAATCTTTGTCAGGTTGAAAAGGTTCAATCATCGAAGTTTAGACCGAAGAGTGTTCTGAGTAAACACTGATTAATATTATACATATAGAGGCCTTTGCACCATCACGCGATGGTAGCCATGACAGGAGGCACAACAATAGCCTTTCCCCCCTGGGAAACTAAATTTTTCCTCGTGTAAATGAGATTAAACGATATTCAATTGACCCTTTTCAAGTTCCAAATTACCGCTGTGTTTCTTGATTACAGACTCACTCAGGCTTAGCCTCGAATCAGTGTCTAATTACTCGCAAATACCAACGGTAAAGTAAAGAATGCACAACTCCAACAATACGAGCACTTTAAAACTTGACGGACCTTGACTGGAACACGTGAATATTCTTCACAAAATTGAGGATAAGCCTGAGTAAATGAGTTCGTAATCAAGAAACACAGCGGTACTGTGGAACTCGAAAAGGGTCTATTGTCCCTGCCTCCTGTCATGGCTGCAATCACGTGATGTGGCAAAGCCTCTATTGTAGTTTGTGAAGCTCTTTAACATTGATTCAAGTTACCAAACAAAGCATTTCAGTCACTCTTCATGAATGTGTCTGTTTGCAAACACTCTTCAAACGCTCAGGGTATCGACTACCCAGAATACCCCTCGGTCTTGGTTTCGATGATTTGACCTTAATAATGTTTTGTCAGCACTATTTGATATTTTCTCTTAGTATACACCTATTTCAACATACTTTGTCATCGCCAAGGGCGATAGGCGATTTGTTCATTCCGACATGGAAATGGTTTCGTTGAATACAAACAACATTGAATCAGTCTCAACACTAAGGTCCATGTTCTTGACGAGAATAAGAAGCAGGAACACAAGTCATTCCAGCAATTCTTGGATCTTGGAATGACCTATGTCCTATAGCTTTTCGTTTATCGCCTATTGCTTATCGCCTTTGGCGAAGACAACGTTTTTTGAAATAGGTGTATACCTATATTTTCATTCGGTATTGATAACGATCTAATTATTTCCCCAGATGGTCGCCTATGGTGTGTTTCTTCATAAAGGCTCGTTCTGTCGTAGTGCCTTCAACCTACTTGATTTCCTGGTCGTTGCAGTATCTATTCTGTCTATTGCTCTAAGGTATCAATCAATACTAATTCAATGCGTTAAATGACCCATTCGATCAAATCTAGGCTGTCTGCAATAAATCGTTCGAAGGAATCAATGAGTTGTATTCTCTAATGGACTACTTCGATGATACGGCGGCCATCTTACCAGGAGGCAAAACAAAACAAAAATGACGGAAAATATAAAGAGTTTCATGTGTTTGTCTTTCTTTTATGGATAAAGGTGATCGATGTGTCGTCTTAATTCATCTTTTGTTGTATTCTCTTGTGGTGAGCTGATAATATCAATCGACGTCATTTCTGTAACAAAGCTTTATTTGCCCACTGAATGCCCGATGATGCCTTGAGATCCAAGATGGCCGCCGTATCGTCAAAGTAGTCCATTGTGCTATTCAGTTTGTTTTTGTTTTGTTTTTTTTAATTTTTATTTTTTTATTTTTTTTTTATTTTATTTTTTTATTTTTTTTAATGAAAAATTGACTTCATTCAGTTCAACTGCCGTGGGTAAAAATGTCTGTTGAAAGCATGCAACAACTGTGTCGATCATATTCGTAGCAAGTTGCAACACGTCACTCATGTTATGGACTGGCTTAACTAGCAAAAAAGCACCAGTAATAAGCGACATCGTTATTTATGTGTCTGTTTATCCGCAGAGGGTCTAAGTCATCGCAGATCTCGACAGTGCGAATTCTCAGGGTCCTGAGGGTCCTTCGTCCATTGAGGGCCATCAACAGAGCCAAGGGACTCAAGGTAATCTTTTTTTTTTTTTCTTTTTTTTTT
>NW_022261298.1:15241-50296 GCF_009602425.1 Actinia tenebrosa | reverse complement strand
CACATTTACTTATTTACACATTTAGACTAAAAGAAATATCACGTGTTTCCTCGAAGGTTCTGGCATAAAACAAATGCTGAAATACCATTCTCCATCTTAAATCCTCATCAAATTGGCGGGGCATTCTAAGTTTAAAGTTCAGGCTGACGCACACGAGGCAAAGAATACACAATGAAACACGTGATATAACTTTTAGTCTAAATGTCTAAATGTGTAAATGTCTTTTTTCGGTGGACAACGTTAATGACATTGACTGTATATATTATCTATGATTTGTAAAGTATTAACAATATATTATGAAATAAATAATTAACTGTATCTTTCTCGCAGCCGTCCATGTCTCCTGACAGGCAACTATTGGTGCCACCATTCAGTGATTCGGACATGACTGCAAATGAAAGCGATACTGAACAAGAGAAACAACGCAATGAGCCTCCCCGTGACTACTATCGACAACCGTTAAAAGGTTGGACGTCTTAATAATACAATATTATACAGTCTACAAACATCTGTTTGTTTTTTCATACATTTTCATAGACTTTGTTGGTCTAAATTATTACTGATTTATGATTGCATTACTTAGGAGCAAAGAGTTTCCCGTTATCTGTAACAGCTAATGGAGATCTAAGACCTTCAGTGCCATTAGAAACAAGAGAACGTAGCAAAAGTGAGATTTTACCAAGAACTCCTTCACAAGGTTCGGATCATCTACAGCCTGCAGAACTTGATAGAAATAAATCAAGTAGTTCTCAAGGTCTAGTGGGCCAAGTATTGAGCAGTGAGGGACTCCCCATTGACGACGGAGATACAATAGTGCGTGTAGTTGAGCAAGAAATTGCTGATGCTTTTGACATTTCGACTGATCAATTAAACGATGCCGCCGAGAGACTACTTTCAGAACTCCAAACCACGTTAGGGGATGAGGAAGATGGACAACATGAAACAGAAACTCCTGTTGTTAAAACTGACGAGGAGTCTGATAGCGAAAGCCCATCGAGCTTTTGGAGAGAGGGACTTAAAGGGATCCCAGATACTTGTATTGTGATAACTGACCTTTAGTCAGAGAACAGAAGATCTGGTGTTATTAGTGGTGCGACTGGCTACGGCCATGGTCTATAAGTACAGAGCATCGCTTATTGGTTGCTGTACTTCAAGATACTTCACAATATTTGTTATTGGAAGATCTGGTGTTATTAGTAGTGCGACTGGCAACGGCCATGGTCTATAAGTACAGAGCATCGCTTATTGGTTGCTGTACTTCAAGATACTTCACAATATTAGTTATTGCAAGATCCGGTGTTATTAGTAGACTGGCTACGACCATGGTCTATATGTACAGAGCATCGCTTATTGGTGCTTTACTTCAAGCATGTATTTATTTATCTTGGTTGATTGCGATGGCATGGCTTTCTGTGTTGGCCACGAAAGGCAACTTTGTACGTGGTTTTTCTCACGGAGAACCATTTGTGGTCCATTTCTTGAGCGGATTCATTTTATATTCATCATGAAAGATGATTGGTAGATCAAACAAGATTTAAGACTTAGCAATAACTATTGCATATATGCACCATGGCACGAACAGGAACAAAGAACCTACTGTGTTATATTGGTATAGTGCGGTGCGACGAATCTTGAATAATTTATAATAATTGGTGCATACAACAGGAATGGAATCAGCCCAGTAGGGAGATCAATTAATTTAGCTTGGTATTGCAAGGTGCTATCGACCGGCTACAGAACGGTAGGATATGAAATATTTTACAGAGGGATTTGCTCTTCATATGATATATTTTATTAGATACAATTATTCATATATTTTAATTTCTTTAATATATCTATATCCCAATAGAGGCCTTGAACCGTAACGTGATGGCAGCTATGTTAAATGGCAGGAACATAGAACTTTTTCCCTTGGAAACTGAATTCTTTTTCTAGATTTAATAAACCGTTATCTTCGTATGCATCTTCTCTCCCTTGAGAATCGTTCTTTATGACGAACTTGTTAAAATATTTACACATTAAAGAATCAACTCCCAAGAGTGGCATCACATGGTCTGAAATGGTACAACGAAGCTAAAAAGGTCTTTTGTTCCTGCCTCCTGTCATGGCTGCCATCACATGATGGTACAAAGCCTCTACACTGGTATTATTTTATCGAGCTTTTATTTATAATCTTCTTATTGCTAATTTATTACATCGCTATTGTCATGCCAGGCCAGAGTGTTCACGAAGCATAAAGAGGTAGACATTGGTTAAAAAAAGGAAAATTACTATTTAGTTTCAATATCATGTCCACGATAATGGAAAAGGAGGTTTGGAATTGTAAGATATTTGGATAAATTATTAGGGCTAATATCTTTATGCTTCTTTTGCTATGATAACATGGATCTTATCATATTTAGTGTCAATATGTCCACTGTTCAACTAGCCCGCTAATGTCCTTATAAATTTTATGAAATTATTCAAAAACATATTCATTAATAGAATGAAATAATAATATTAGTTTCTCTTAATATAAGCTTTTTATCAGTTACGCCCGTTCCTGATAAGGAAACAAACTGGCGGCCATGTTGTATGACGTAACGAGATACATGGTCGACATGCAAGTGATTGAAAAACCCTTTCCAGAACTAGCTACACGCAGTTCTTTGTATAAATGCACAAACTATGCATGTCAAAAGGATAAATTTGTATAAAAATGTAGTCCGATTTATAGTTTTTTAGATCGTAGATTACGAATTGTAGTCCTGCCATATACATTGTAGACTTTGACAAAAGCAATATTTTGCATCAAAAATTTGAATTGTTTGAAATAAGTTAGACAAGTCCCACCGAAAGGACGTTCCAAAATTTTACTGATAACGAATTGTCAGATTTTTAATATAATTTTTATACAAAATCAAAATTTGTTGGCTTAAAATTCGAAAAAAAAACCAAAACACCAATTTCAATTTTATTAAGCAATAGAAATATAAACTGTAAATGATTTTTTGGTGACATGGACACGAGTGGAAAAACGTCTGCGCATGCTCTGAATCCGTATGCAAATTACTCAAAACATATGTAAATTTGACTTTGAAACATGCCTGATAAATTGGACTTCACAAAATACCAATACTTAGTGTCCATGCTTGAAACTTAAGGGTAATTCTTTCATATTGTGTTTGTTAATACAGTATCTTGGTCTTACAAAAGTATACTCTCGAACTTTTTCGTATACTTGGAGAAAACAAACATTTATTTTCTCACTCAAACTCTTCAAAATTCTTAGAAAACGTGCTGAAGTGCACGCATGCGCAAACGTTTTTCTCTAGTGTCGGTGACGTGCAGTTTGCCGATAACACAGGATTCCCATTTATTTTCATTTGCTCAAATTGTGCTGCTGCATTGTATCACATAGCTAATAAGATGAAATGCCATTTCTATCTATACTCTTGCAGAATAGTTGTCTTAACAAATGATTAGTAAATGCGATTTCAATTTTGATAAACAGACCATGATAGTCGACCAACAAATCTGTTTGCATATTTGAGTGCCGACATCACTTCCCAACAGAATAAATTCAGCAAAAACGTTCCGCCATATTGGCCATTCCGAGGTGGAGGAAAAAACTGGGTCGGGTTGGTATCGTAATGCATTGTGGGACTATTTGAGGGAAATAGACGCCATCTTGAAATTATGRCCCCTGAAACAGCCCCACAATGCAATGCAATGATAACTCGAACCATCTTTTCCCTCCAATAAGTCTGAAGCGAGATGACGTTTTAGCCCCGTCTCTAGACCATAATCCTTTTCACATTGCTTTTGTTCTTTAATTATGACTATTGTTCCTGTATTCTCTAAGGAATCAAAAAATTTAATATGAAAGAATTCTAAAAACTATTATGGTATAGAGTCGGGGGTAAAACGTCATCTCGCTTCAGGCTTATTGACAGTCGCGTCGCTTATCCAACACGGTGGCTACTGATAACTTAGTTTTTCTAGTCGTTAAGAACAGTTCAATAATTCTGCAAGTGAGTGTGAGTACTGTCCATACTGTGTGTGTGTAGTAGTGGCTGGCACCAGTTACTATACAATACAGTCTGTTGCTCTTATGTGGAATATCATCTGCGTAGTTTAGGACATTGAAAAACGACTTGTTCTTTGATGTAGTTCACTTATTTTCACTAAATCTAGTCACTAATAACCTAGATCGCTGAGGATTATGGGAAACATTTCATATCCATAAATGTAGCTTTTGATGCAAACTGCAGCTTGAGGATGCTTCGAAGAGGCGAGACTGTAACTGGTAAAAAGATCTCAAGTCCATGAATAGTAATAAGGCTGTCATTAAGATATGTAAAATGTATCTCTACCCGTAATCCTTGGCGGTCTCAGCTTCAATGAAGCTTTTTAGATGACTAACTTAATCGTATGTACACAACGCTTTTAAGCACGCTGTTACGTAATATATGATATCGCCTTTTACTATACTAATATTGGGACTTTATTGAATATATTGTTGGATAGACTTTTAATATTGAAATATTCTCTAATTGGCTTATAATTTATATTTAATAAATATATAATATAACTTATATATCAAATTTACTGCAAGGATTTTTGACACTGCTGTTACTGCCTCACGATGACTCTTGAGCTCAAACAACATTTCATTGATCAATATTATTTCTAATGTCCATTTTTTTTAGCTCGGTGAGACACGTGACTGGCGTCGGGATCAATACTAACACTATTAGAATGCTGTTTCACTGAGCAATTTTCCTAAAAACGTGTCTCGCAATTTTTGGTGCGTATGCCTTTTCTGAGTTTGATAAACAGGATGTGTTGTGGCGTGTAGCTTCGGTACAAACAACACCATATAAGGCATGATGGAAAAAAAGCGACTTCTCTCGCAACAAAATCACGACCAAAGTCGCAAGGAATATTGCCTGATGTAACAGCACGATTGTTTGAAACTTCGCCGGATGTAGAAGCAGGGGAATCTGTTATATAATATACTTATTTGATTTACTTCAGATATTACATTTGTACCAAAAAAGTGAAATATTGGACAATTTACAGGCAGGTGATTTTACTTCAAGGAAAGAGTGCGTGCAATGTTGAATTGTCTTGTTTTTTGAAACATTTCACGTGATCTTCCAGGAGATAGGTCATTCTTAGTATCACCTAGAATATAGCTTGAATGACTAGTGCTTCTTATATTATTATTATTATTGTCAAGAAAACGGAGGTCATTGTTGAGATATTTGTTAAGCGTCGTTCGTAGTCGACTAAAGCTTTTAAAACAACTCGATTGTAGACCCCTTGCATTGAATTCCTAGAGGAATCGTTCTGGGAGACAAAACAAGGTCTTTTTTTTTATGCCTTTTATAGGCCCTTTGCACTAAACGGTCACGTGTCTGTACTGTTGAGCAAATTTTTTTATTTTATTTTTTTATATTGATGATTCTTTTTAGCTACTTGTAAAGAACTGAATGAAACGATGTGTAACCAGTATTACGATCTCTCGAAACAGGTTGTAGAAAAGTTGTTTGCTCACCAGTATATTACACCCATGGGAATCAAGATGTTCATTCATTTGCTCTCAGTGAATTACTCAGCATGTGATTACTGAGCTGCAAAGGGCCTATTGCTCTCGGGACTCAGTCAAGGGGTCCATCTTGGAATGACCTATCGCTTATCTCCTTTGGCTCCGGCTACATTTATTTGAAATAGGTATATAATTATTCCAAAAAACGTTGGCAGAAGTTTTGTTACATGTTGCATACTAAGCTTGAAATACATTGTATTTGTATGTAAAGTATATTTGTCAGCGCAGAAAAAAAATATACCGGAAAAACGTGCAGATAAGTTTTATGGAAAGTTCAAATCGTTGTGACCTTTCGCTGTTGGTATTCACATCATCCCTAGTGCATGGAGCCTTTTTAAAATTAACTTGGATGTGAGGCTAACATGGTGATACGAAATAAATACCACAAATTCCATCGAGGAAAAGTATGATTTCTTTTGTATTTTCATGTTAGCCTAGCATTTAAGATAATTTTGGGAAAGGTTCGTTCTTCTCAAAATTAACTTAAATGTGTCTAACACGGAAAAAAAATTCACAAATTCCATCGCGAAAAAGTAATTGACCGTGCGCACCCAAATTTAAGAAACTTGACGGGCCACGATACCAGAACACGAGTATTACCATGTATTGCTATGAATTTTTTTACGATAAGGATTTATAAATTCGATCATTCTCCTCTTTAAATATAAAACCGTCTTCTCAATTTTACTGAATTTTCGTTTTTTTCAGTTTTGTGGCCCGTCAAGTTGGATGCGCACGCAACAATGAAAAAAAGGTCAATTTCTTTTGTGTTTCATGTTACTCCTCGCATTGAAGATAATTTTGAGAAGGGTGCATTCGGGCTTGTTATGCAGCATGCAACAAATCCTTTACCAATCGTTTTTCAAATAGCTGTATACGCAGTAGGCGGGAAATATGATGATCTTGCCCAATCACGTGACCTGGATGAGTTAGTATTTTTTTGTAGCTGGTTATTTATTCATCCTATGACTGATGGTTAATAGATTTTTTATTGTAGAGCATTTCCTACTCGGCTGTAAATACAAATTATTTTGTACCAGTCCTGCCTTAGAGGCTTTGTGGAAGACTGCTTGAATATAAAGTGAAAAGGTATATGGAAATAAAGCTATTTTCTACAAACTTCCTTTGAATGTCTCTTTATTTGTGTGGGTTTTTTTCATTCACTCTGAATAGAGGTTTCGTATCATCACGTGATGGCAGCCATGACAGGAGAAAGGAACGATGAAGTACTTCGTCGATGCAGCGGCAAGACCTTGTCATTCAGGGGACAGAACAAAATCAAAGATGCTGAAATGATGACCAATATTTGAGACATTTTCTCATTTGAGGAACTGCATCTCTTTTAGTCCATCTCTAGTCGAGTTGTCTTGTTGTGAACTGTTGTTGTCAATCGACGCCATTACTGTAACGAATTAGCTTTTTATATTTACCCCCTGGATGGCCCATAAAACCTTGCGATACAAGATGGCCGCCAGTTTCGAAGCCGCATCCATTGGTCGTAGATCGTATGAAGCAGGTTTTTTGTGGCTTCCTTGGAATTTCATGTTTATTATTAATCGTTATTTGAAATATTTCGTATATGAAATGCATAGGTTCCGTGCAACTGGCTCATAACTAGTATACAGTGTAAAGTCAATGTCTCTCCTTCGCAACACCGCCGACCAGCGCAGGCTATCATGTGAAATCTAATTTTTCCGGCTTTATTCACAACACTGTTCTATTATCCATTCCGAGGTTGAGTGAAAAAATTCAGTGGGCCGAGTTGGCAGTGCAGTGGGACTGTTTTAGGGAGCATTTCCAAGATTTTGACACATTTCGTTCCCTAAAACAGTCCCACAATAAACTGCAATGCGAACTCGTCCCAGTTTGTACCTCAACCTCAGTATGGCTATTCATTCCTACCCTTTGCACCAAACGCTAATCGCTAGTATATGATACTACACATAATGGAGTGTGACTGTGCTGGTTGCCTGGTGGACAGCTGTTATTCTCCATTTCTTACGCCGGTTTTCAATCATGACACGACACGCGCGTGATCATTGACAAAACAGGTTTCGTTGGAATCCAATAGTTTCTGTGACATACATGGAATGTTACCAAGTCACTTCGGTGCTGCGACAGATTCTAAGAATAGCTTGTCGAGTATTATACGAACGGAATGTGTTATTTTTACTAAAAGCTAGAATAATTCAATTAAGCAAAGATCTACTGCGAACTATGAAAATCATCTGCGTAAAGTAATGTAGAAGTTTGTTTGTCTGAGTTTCGCCTTTGTCTTCGGGTTTTAGAACAATTTTCGGTGAATTTGCGTTGATTTGACCCCCTCCGACGACCATGATCCTTTGCGTTGAAACAATAGATTGTTTTGATGTGACGTCATAGTAAAATAGGGCAATTGAAAATCCCTCAGTAAACTCACACAATAATTTTCTCAAGAATTTTAAATTATTAATGTGAATTTAATTCAAAGTAGTTTGAAAGTTTTTATTTTTACATTTCGAAATTCGCTTCGAATTCGTTTCAAACAGCTATATATTCATTCAGAAAGCCATCTACAGCAATGATAGAAAAGGAATCTGCAGCTGAATTATTTCCCCCGGTGCCTGCAGTGACGATGGGTTTATCATCTCGTCCCCAGATCCTGCGTTGTGCTGACCAGGAGAAGCGCAGGCTCTAGGAACGAGAATGTACAACGAACAGGTTTTACCTGAATAGACTACTCATTTCACACCATGTGTCATTCTCTAGAGTATCATTTCTTTGTTTAATGCACAAGCATTCAATATGGATACAATTCAAAACAAAGAAACTTATTCTCAAGAGCATGACACGTGATCTGGAATGCGAAAATATTGAGCCAAGATGGATAAGGTCTAAAGACGTTTGCACCATCGCGTGCCCACGCCCAGAATGCAGTTTAGGCTGCATGTGGTTAAATGGCAGAACAATAAAATCCCTTTGCTCTTGAGAATAGAATTCTTTCTCGTGTAAAACGATGGTATTATTCCTGCCATCTAACATGGCTGCCGTCATGTGATGGTGCAACACCTCTTTTGCTTTATATCCTCGTAGATAATAATCCCCTCAACAGTTCCCCTCTTTTGCTTTATATCCTCGTAGATAATAATCCCCTCAACAGTTCCCGGCGCCATCTTGAAAAGTAGCCGTGTCTTTGCATCGAAGCGAGACGAACGGTGAGCTTGCAATGATAGAGACCTTTTTTAACACCTTGGACAATTATTCACGTCTAAGGGGACTATTATAGTAATCCTAGAGCAGTTGAGTCACCAGATATTAATCATATAGCCCGATTTCTTTCTCGATTTGTAATAAATACTTGGCATCAAGCGGCAAAGGATTGTAGAAACTCTCCACCAAATTCTCACACTGCCAGAAAAAAGTAAATAATTCAAAAATTAGACATTACAGTGTATATCAAGGAAAAAATTTATTTTCAAAAACACTTATATGCGAACAGTGTAGTAGTATGGTTGCACTGTCTTCTGTTTTCAGAAATACAAACATTTGAAATATCAAAATGCAAATGAGATGACGTAATTTCCAGAATGCGTTACATTTTGCAGTGTAATGTACGACAAGTGTTCTGAAGTGAAATAACCTAAAAGTGTACAAAGCCATATATTTCAGTTTTAAGGATGATTTGCAAACGAAAAAACAGCAGTACTTTCCACAACAGCATTTTTGTATAATAAATTAGTCTTGAATTTACGCCATCTCATTTGCATATTGACATTTCTTTCTTACACTTGAACATTCCTAAATACCTAGTTGCCATAGCAACAAACAGAAATTCAAAAATCATCTTACCCCACAAGAGTCATTTCTTTGTTGCTTGGTAACTGGAGTCATATTAGATTTTAACTTGAACCTGTGACGCGGAAATGACGTCACGTCCCAGGGTCTTTTTCTTTGCTTTGTATCGAGTCTAAACAAGTGACCTTCGGTACTAAAAATGTAGTTGGAAGCGTCTTGGTTGACATGATTTTCATGGTCAAATAGCTGTCAATGAAAATGAATATGGGCCATATATATATATATATTTATATCAGTGATCTAGATGAGAATAGTTTGTTGTGAAATTTGATCGTCCGGGTGAGTGTAGTCTTGAGAAAAACTGTCGTTGGTGGTGACTGACGTTTCATCTTCAGAGTCCATTTTTCTCACTGGACTCTTTTCGTTTTCTCACTAGACTCTGAAAGATAACTTCCGCTCAGGTTGTCGAAACGTCAGTCACCACCAACAACAGTCTTTCTCAAGACTACACTCACCCGGACAATCACATTTCACACACAACTTCAACACCTGGGTTGAAAAAAAACCATTTACTCTTATATGACATCAATATTTGTGACGTGAGCACAACAAACTTTGATTATAATAATACTTATGATTCATAACGCGCAAATTAACGTTTTGAATATGATAAAATGCATGATTAAACGACTTGCACGCGTGCCCCGAGCAATGCGAGCACTGTTTCGTGGGAGATTCCGCTGGATAATATGACTGAGGGAAGCACAAACAACGCGTGCACTAGTACTATCGTTTCTCCTCTGACATCTATGATTCAATGCAAAGTATTAAGTCTGAAAGGAAGCGAAAACCTACACAGGTTTTTTACGTGTTGTCTTACCAGGTATAAGTATTTACATGTCTCACTAAGGAAAAAGCTCTCCATCCGATCTTCTTGTGATTTATCGATCACGTTGTGCAGGGTAGCATAGCCACATCTGTATGTTAGAGTTTAAACACTGATTAGCACTGTTAGACTAAGGTTAAACGTCGAACTTCACATGAGCCGAACCTAATGACATCAGGAAGACCGCCTTGTTATCCATTGTTTCATGGAGCCTTCTCAAAAGTATCATGGATGTGAGGCTAACATGGAAAAACAAAAAAATCACAGTTTTCTCGATGGAATTTGTGGTGTTTTTTTGCATTTTCATGTAAGCCTCGTATCCAAGATTTTAAGGTTCCATTAGGTTCGGCCCATGTGCATTTCGTCGTTTGACCTGAGCTTGGTCTCTATAAAGCACTACAGACTGGTGCCGAGGACACATAGAATCGATATGATCTTCCACATAATATACCTTTCCCGAACTCGCTTGGGTGACCACGAAACAATAGTCCTAAGTCGATGTTGGACTCGATAAGTGTATATATATTTACAGTATTTATTGTATCAAGTTCAACCTCGACTTGGAACTGCTGTTTCATGGTCACTCAAGCGAGCTCGGGAAAGGTCCATACCGGGCAACGAGCCTTATCATACACTAAAATATATATGCATGATTTTCACCCATGGCTTTTGGAAGGAAATGCCTGTGTTAGAGTGACTCATCGACTGCCGTATCACGTATAACAAGCCACTTCACAGGAGCGTAGCCAGGCCCCCCTCCCAGGCAAAATCCTGGCTACGCCACTGCTTCACGAGTTAGCGTTTTCTCATAATTAGACCACGTGTCAGTCCCTGGATTATTAAAACTTTGTTAAGCCGTAGTATCATGAAGATTAACATCGTGTACAAGTGAGATGAGGCGATAAGCCGTGTGGGAATGGCACGGCTTACCACCTCATGTCTGATGTACTATTTTTTCGTGGGATTCTACCAGCTCACTAGATACACCGTGCTGACGAGGCACAATACAGGCCGAAACAGCTGTCCACGGTTTCTAGTTGAGCTGGCTCATTTTTTACGCAACTTGAAGTTGTGAAAGGCTTGTATGCCCTCTTCTTCATTCGTTTCATACAAGGCTCGTAATTTACCTATTACGCATTTTCTTAAATTATACAGGTCATTACTCACTCTGCTTTGGTGTTAGTCTCTAAATCTTTCAGAATATCGCGTCCAACATGAAGATAAAAAGGGTGCTGTGTTGCCTGAAAGAATACAATTGAAACACTTGTGTGTCGAAGCACCAGACAATCCCTGAAACAACCCCTGTATGTCAAACAACCACTTGTATGTCAAGCACCAGACCATCCCTGAAACAACCTCAGGGATGATCAAATTCATGGTAGGACGACAATTTCATGACACTTCAAATTGGTATTTAGCGTGTACGTTTAGACTAAGGTATTCCATTTGCATGTATTAACAGAACTATTGAATCGGTTGGATGAACTATGTTACAGCAAGAGTACTTCACATATTCTCTTGGTTATACATCTATTTCAAAAAAGGTTGAATACTGAATACTGCATACTGAATAGTTCATTCCAAGACCAAAGGGCATTTGCGAGTTTTGCTTGAAATCAAGCGGGATCCCTGTGGTGTGTACACGGATGGACGGACGGACGAAAGTGACGTAATCAAGCAATAAAAAAAACTCGATGGGTTACCAATTTTTCTTAAGAATGGTGTTCCTATCCGCTCGCCCGTGCCTATTATTCTTCTAATTATTTCACGGTCAGACAAAAATCTCTCTATAATACACCAAATTGCAACAAGATTTTCATGACAGTTTACACTAACCGACTAGATAAGAGATTCACTGCATAATTTTACCTGATAAAGGAGATAGGTTGCCTCAGCTAGTTCAGGTCTGAGTGGATAAAACGACACATCGGGGTTTTTAGTATGCCAGTTGAACCTCTCGGGTAACGCCTGGTATTTACGCCAGATATAATAGAAAACTGCATGCGTACAGATAGCTTCTCCTATGTCACCTTTGAGAACCTGAACAAATTGATACAAAACTGTTAGAATTCTTCGATTGCACGTTACGTCATCGCGGCCATGTTGGTGCCATTTAACACTGAAAATATTTCTCATTAGCATCCATCGTTAACGGCACCAAAATGGCAGCCATGCTTTTGTCTTTTTGACTCTCTTGGGAATGTTTGCAACCCATTAATATTTCCTCCAAAAGAACACATTCTCTATTTGAACTAAAACTCTCTTCATAAAATACCTGTTATGAATCTCGCGTTTTGATTGGATGCGAGCGCGTGCTTTATGAGAGCACACAGCACACGCGCACTTTCTATTTTGTAATTCGTATCCAAAATAACGGTTACTCTAAGTCGTATTTTTGAAGAGAAAAAAAACTTGCTTGCTGTGCTGTGTGTAGTCATAAAGCAATTTGGGATTAGCAGAACACTTGAGAATTGTTGAGAAGCACGACGCGTACTTCTCTCGYGTTCTGCCAATCTCCGCGTGCTTTATGACTACACACAGAACGCCCGCGCGCTTTCTATTTCTTCAATATCCAACCTATGAGCTCTCTCTACTATTCTCTAGCCCAGTACCAACCTGAACTCCAGCAAATGCAGCATGTAGCGAATCAATCCAGGAATTCTCTATTTTTGCCGTTTGAAAATTTACGTTTACGTATAGAGGAGTGTCACCGGAACCTTCGTGGCATTTTAATCGTCTGAAGCATTGAAAAGTAAACAAAAAACTATGAATGATAGCCATGATGTAACAATGAGGACACCATGTAGGAAATAGCCATTCCGAATTGCATTCAGTAATTGTGGGACTGTTTTAGGGGACCAGCATAGACGAAATCTTGGAAATATGCCCCATAAAACTGTCCTACGATGCACAGCTATTGCAACTCGACTCTGTTATTCTTTAGCCTCGGAAAGGCTAATAATAGAGGAACATGGGATAAAAGATAGTGACGTAACTAGTACTGTTGTATAGAGGAATGGAAAAACAACGCATTGGGCCCGTTGTAAGAAGGGTGGATAGCCCTATCAGGGCCCGGTTGTACGAAGGCTGGATAGCGCTATCCGGCAGATAAATCCTTATCCAGTGGATAAAGTGATGCTGTTGTCCAATAAATTCATCCACTGGATAAGATTTATCTGTGGGATAGCGCTATCCAGGCTTCGTACAACTGGGCCCAGACGGATAAATCTTATTTATTGGATAACAGCATCGATTTATCCACTGGATCCACTGGATTTATCCGTTGTATAGCGCTATCCACCCTTCGTACAACCGGGCCCTGGTGAATAAAATGTATTAAAAATATGGATAAATAAGTTGGGAGAATTACAATACAGCTATATACAACGTCAGTGTTTCCTAAGCTAGTAGCTGAAGAGCTGAAGGTGCGCACAAAGTAGCTTACCCTTTTCGTAGATGATGACGTATTGTTTTGTACAAATCATTGAAACGCTTAAGATCTTCTGGGTTTCCAAACATGATATAGCCCTGTTGACAAGACGGAACGCGTAGGAAGATATCATCGAGAGTTAACGAACGAACGAACAAACAAACAAACAAACAAATAAAAAATTACATAAATACATAGATAGATGAATGAGTGAGTGAGTGAGTGAGTGAGTGAGTGAGTGAGTGAGTGAGTGAGTGAGTGAGTGAGTGAGTGAATGAATGAATGAATAGGATATTGTATTATTTGACGCCAGTGCATTTTTTATATATCTTATTTCGTTTTTCTTGCTTTCTTTCGTTTTGTTGTTGTCGTTGTTGTTGTTTTTTCTTTGTATCATTTTCTTTGTTTTCTTCGTTTGCTTTTACCCAAATGAAAAACTTAAAATCATGAGATTTTCATTTGATAAGCATGATTATCAGCGTCAGCAATTTTTTTTCGTATAGGTAAAGAAATATACCTTGAGAAGATATTCATAGAAAGAGTCTAATCCTGCACCTACTCCACTCATCGTACCCTTCCATTGACCAGTCTTTATGTCTATAACATTACCTGAAACAAAACATTTCAAATGCCTTCAGTATATAACAACATAATATGGCAACAACAGCAACAACAACGATGATGACGATAATGATGATGGTAATTTTCCAACTTTATTTAAAGAGCGTAAGACATGACAGTTGCCAACTTAGTACCGATAAACTTGTGACCCTCTATGTTTAACATCTCTAAATGAGACAGGGCTACAATATTACGTGGTCATCTGGGCCATGTTGAAAATCTAACCATTTGCAGGTAATTTTAGTGCAAAGGCAGCACCTTCTACTCAGATATTTTAAGACCCTGAGTGTTGCTCCGGCCGTAGAGGCTTGAACCCACAATCTCATGCACAACAGACTGGTGCCCAAACAACAGAGCTAACCAGAAGGCAGTTAAACAATATGACTTACAATAATTTCTTTTAATATAAATACTAATCTATGATTCAATAATTTCGTCTTTTTCTCATACTTCCATCTCCTTTTTTTCTCTCAATTCCTTTGGCTTCGTTTTCCCCAAGGGGGCTTGAATGATTCAATAATTTCATCTTTTTCTCATACTTCCATCTCACTTTTTTCTCTCAATACATTGAGCTCTATTATGAGGGTCATTTCACAAGGTGCATACATCTTAATTCCTTTGGCTTTGTTTCCCCCAAGGGGGCTTGAATGATTCAATAATTTCATCTTTTTCTCATACTTCCATCTCATTTTTTTCTCTCAATACATTGAGCTATATTATGAGGGTCATTTCACAAGGTGCATACATCTTAATCTCTTTGGCTTTGTTTCCCCCAAGGGGGTTTGAATGCTGGAATAAAATGTAGATACCAAGATATCTAGCCCCCTCCCATTCCTACAAACACACATTCATACAAAAAAAGTGCTTTTCAATTAAATTCACATGGAGTCCAAAACACTTTGGCAACTAATCAAGTGTATGCCTCCCCCTCCCCTTCCCCCTCCCTAACCCTCCACCCCACCACATCCCTACAAAAACACAAGCAATGTGGACATTCCTCCTTTGGTGCATAAAGATGAACTATTTGCATAAAACATGAGCAGTGCATGAAATTGAATTATTTACCAAGTAATCCAGTCATATTAGATCTGTGATACCACACTTCAGACACAGCCCTACGAGCCAAATTCTCAAAAGTTGGATCATTCAAAAGGCGGCTTAGAATTCCAAACTCTATGATGAGGGTGCCGGCCCCGGCTAAACATGTGTCTGTCCAACTCTCCACTGGCAAACCTGTTTGTAAATTAACCTGAGAAGAGGGATCAAACAAATGAAATATATTATAAATCATATTAGTTACAGTGTCACACATTAGAAAATTTTGGTGCACTTCTGGTCACTTCATGCTAAAGAATCCAGGATAAAGAATATGGCACAGCCTCCTCTGCAGAAATCTCCTTGGCTCTTTTTTGCTCCTTAGACTCCCTCTCTCTCGTTCCTAGTTCTTCTCTGCCATAAAATGTAACACAGGGATCCCAACAGAGGATATATGGGGTAGCCATCTGAGGAGGCTAGATATGACACAGCATGGAAGTGTCTATTCCTACCCCATGCTTACCTCCAACCGATTATTAATCAATGGCCAATTAGTGTAGGTACTAGGATTACATGCTGTCCAATTTGGAAATAATTGCATGAAAAAAATTCTGAGGACTGACAAAATTGGAAGAGGTTGATAGGCCGAGTCAAATTTGGCAGTCAGAGGAATGTTTTGACATGTAGTCCTATTGCAGATTAATTATGTCATCCCTAACTATAGTAGACTGATTCCATAAGTCATAGTTCTCCCTCAGAAGAATATGAATGGAAACGATCCAAAATCATCTTTAGTTTGGACAGGAAAGAGAATTTGAAAATAATACAATAGTTCCTTATATGGGATTATAGAGTGATGATACAATTAATACTACAATTAAAGGTGCATTAGCCTTACCCTTGGATAAGGGATTCCTGAAGGAGATCTTTCAAATGCTTCTATGAGTCTATTGGCCAGATCATGTGCTAATGTCAGAAGATCATCTTCATAGTCCTTAGGAACCATGTCACCAAATGGCTGAAGAGGATCCTTTATGATCAAATGAGCTGATAATAGAGCACCTAACACTCTGATAGAAAACACATATATACTCATTTATATATTAATCATTATATAGCTTATGTTATATGTGTCCGCTCTAAGCTGTCGATAACTGTGCTTACTTAGTGAACAGATCACTCATGCCATCATTTGGAAATGCTGAAAGGACTCAAAAAGTGTAAACAGCACCATAGCTTGCCTATAATTTGCAGTGTTTGATCCAGAACGATTTTAAGGGGTCCTCTCTTAGGTTTTACCTTATCATTCATTCTTATTATTTTTTAACAACTTCAAGGTGGGTGACTATAGTCACCCAGTTGACCTCCCTGAATCGCTCTTGAATTGTGCTTCTCTTCACACTTCTTTCATGCTTACAACACTTCCTGTGTGCTTATTTGTTAAATGGCTGTTTGCTCTGGCACCCTGGGGGAAATATCTGAATCTGCAAGCTCCAACTACAGTACACTGTACATATGTGTAAGGACTGGTAACGAGTGTACAGTGCACATGCGAGAGAGAGAGAGAGAGCACATGGCCAAGATGGCAGCTTTGTAGTAGTTGTTGTTATAAGTAATAAAACTTATTTGAAGTCTTACATATATAACAATATCAGAGTGCATAATATATCATTGTATGGTCATGCATGGCACAAATAAGTGTAAAAAATATTTTTCAAGTCATATGATCAGACAAGAATTTTTGACATTTAATGATTCTGACTTCAACTACACTATGCTTTATACAGGACTAATGACATTTTGTCTGAATGTTATCATACCTTATAGTAACTTCAAAAACTTGAACCGTACTGTTTCTATCAAATGATACATGGTGTATTACATTTTGTACAGCACGTTTAAATTCACTGCTGTTACCCATAATCTAAAACAAAAACAAAAACATCCAAATATTATCATATTTGTATAAATCAAGGAGTATAAGAAACAGAATGGCTGATTTTTCTGTGTCTATATTTTCACAGCAACAGCGCAGCACAGATGTGAAGTCATAAAAATGAAGACAAAGGCGAAATTCGGACAAACAAACTTACGAGTTTACTTTCAGCAGATAATTTTCACAGCCGATCGCAGTTGATCTTAGTTTACATGGGTTATTATTGTTACTTTAAGTAAAAATAATAAAATCGGTTCGTATAATCCTCGTAGCGGTTAAACAGAATGCAATGTTTGTCCGAATCTTTAAGCTATTTTTAGAATCAGTGCGCTGCGCTATTAAGTATTGAGTTAGAGCATACACCTATTTCAAAAAACGTTGTCATCACCAAAGGCAATAGGCAAAAATCAATAACATGTATGTCATTCCAACATCCAAGAATAGCTGGAATGACTTGTGCTTCGATCTTATTCTTATTCTCATCAACCTTCATGCTGAGACTGATTCGATGTCTGTGTATTTAACGAAACCATTTCCATGTCAGAATGACCTATTGACTATCGCCTTTGGCGATGACAACATTTTTTGAGTTAGGTGTATACCAGAAGTTCAGATTAATAAGAGCAAAATTTCTTGTCGTATTTAGAAGTATTATTTTTTCCTTATTCTTGGGAGCTTCTACCCTGAAGTCCAGAGGTTATGTATTCTCACTTTTATTTATTTATTCTAGAAGCCAAATAGAACCTCTGGAGGTCAGGGTAGGGTGCCTTACATTTATATGTTACAGTACATTACTCAGAGTGATTTAAGGCACCAATAGTTACATTATAACTAACTTACTGCAAGAGTTCCTAATGATTCCACTAGAGTAAGAGAATAATTCCCTAGAACATCATTAATATTGATATTTGACCTAAAACAATGACAATAACATCATAGATTAAAGTAATGTGCTATTAACATCACTGGGGGGAGGGGTGATGTGTTTTTAACATCACTGGGGGGAGGGGTCGTGATAGTAACATCACTGGGRGGGAGGGGTGATGTGTTTTTAACATCACTGGGGGAGGGGTCATGTGATAGTAACATCACTGGGGGGGGGTCATGTGCTATTAACATCACTGGGGGGAGGAGTGATGTGCTACTAACATCACAGGGGGAGGGGTGATGTGCTATTAATATATCTGGGCGAGGGGTCACATACTATTAACAACACTGGGGGGAGGGGTCATGTGCTATTAACATCACTTGGGGATGGGTGTACTATTAACATCACTGGGGGATGGATGTGCTATAACATCACTGGGGGGAGGGGTGATGTGCTATAAACATCACTGAGGGGTGGTGGTGTACACTACATAGCTATATACAGGGCTGTCAACCCCCGAGATATTCAAATCTGGAGAATTGATAGGGAAGGGAAATGACGTCACAGCGCGTCAAAAAGCGCGCGAAAAGACGTCTTTCGCTTTGTAACATTTGATATGATTGGTTTATTTCTGACCAATCAGATTATCGCTTATATTGCAATGGCCTGCTTGCAAGAACAGTTTATGAGGAACGTTTTGATTTTGTTAGCGATGTAAAATAACACAAACAACACAAAATAATTGGAATTTTAATTATGGTTGTGAAAGTTGAGTCTCACAAGAAATGGTCAGCTTCGGCGATTATCCGGGAGAATTGAGACTCTAATCTGGAGACCGGGAGATACGGTCCAAAATCTGGAGACTCCCGGTTTATCCGGGAGAGTTGACAGCCCTGATATTATATATAGCAAGTAATAACAATACTAAGTGATATATATATAACAAAAAGAACGATTTAGTATAAGGAAATATAAAAACTAGTAAAATGGAAGTAGATAATGTATTTTTTTATTTCAAGTATTCAAGTTTTTATGTTTCATTGTGTCAATTTGCATAAATATGTAGTCAACAGATCCTGTACAAACACGTTATTACCTCCTATGAAAAGGACCAGTATTATATATATATATATGTATACTTACGGGTTAAGATGATCTGGTCCTCGTCCCGTACAGTGTATAGGATCTAATTCATCTAAAGGGAATGCGTATCTCATGTAGTTATCATATCCGTAGTAAAACATTCTACGAGCATGTTCCCGAGATTTAGTTCGCTCCGATTCACTAAAATACTGATATTTTCTCTCAAGAGTCTCCTCATTTTCTTCATTACTCTTAACCTGGGGTACTAGATCTTTTACAAATAATATAAAATATAATAAATAACATCGAGAACTGAACAACATATTTGTTTGGCTGTGTTCGAATCATACTGTTATTATTGACGTAATTTGTGGGGTCTGGCACGAGGTCTATTTCTATTGTTCTTCGGCCAATCAGAGCATGGCTCGTGTAACATTAATAATAACCCTATTATATTTTGTCTTTTATTCACGACATATATTCGATATATAACAGCGTGATTTTTTCTGATTTTTTTCTTCAATTTTTGTATACAAATTGATGCTATAGAGCGTTTTCACGTGACGTCACAGCGGCCATTATGGGGTACCAAAACAATACATTTTCTATCCTCCGGGAATCGTACTCTATTTTTATGCAAATACTGTGCAGAAAGTTTCTATTGTTTATGGCTGCCTTCTCACGTGAGTGAAAACGCTCTGTCATATCTATTTCCATCCTTTCAAATTTGAACTGAAAATTGGTATTTATTCATGTTTTCAGAATGTTTATTTTTCTAAAGAGTAGAGGGGTTAATCCAGCCAGCGAGCGTTCACCGCAAACAATAGATACCGCTCATATAGGGGGAGGGGTGGTGCAAACCCTCCCATTTTCTGCCCCTAAAACCTAAAACTCCCCGTATTTCATCCTCATCCCCACCCAAATCCCTGGTTAGATAGAGTGCAAACAATAAATCCGTGAAACACTAATTACTAAATAGTACAAAAGAGTGCTAATTAAACAATAGAAAACAATGGAATTTGCATGAAATTGTGCTATTTGGTATTGCTAAAGTTTCACGGTTATATTGTTTGCACTCTAATCAACAATTCCTTATAAATTCTTGTTAAGGATATTCCTTTTTCGAAAGAAATATTTTTAGTGCCTGCCCCACCAAAAGCAAGCTTGTTATAAAGACCCATTCGTTGGAGTACAAACCATATATCCATGAAATAGCATAAAAACTAAGCACATTTATTTCTCGTTTTCAATTGTTTCATTGGTGCTAGAGTGCACGCACTAAACCCGTGAAACAAATACTAACTTTTAGTACTAAATGGTAATAAATAAACAATAGAAAACAAAGGATTTTGTATGAAATAATACTAATTAGTACTAATTAATGTTCACGGATTTAGTGCGTGCACTCTATCATCTTACTAATAATTATTAACTATTTATTAGTTAGGACTATTTCAAAGATATATATTTTACACTCTACTGCATGTTTTTACTGCATGCTTTTATGATTCAGATGTCTGGGTCTTAATCACACACCCTACCCTAGCCCGAGTATCAGGCCTTCTGGGGCTCTTGGGGGGGGTTGGGGCTTGGGCTTTCCAAGACGTCTAACCCTACCCTTATTCTCTGAAAAAATTGGAGTTGGACTGGTCAGTTCAACTTAATGGTAAGCGGCTTGAGACTCCAGAGGTGAGATCATGGGTAGATCCAGGGGAAGGGTTACTGGAATTTTCTTAAACATGTGAACTCTGTGTCTGTGAGCTGTGTGCTGAAATTTAGTTTTTCGCTGCTGTCAATCAAACCTAATCAGTCGGTACCTTTCATATTTTTGACTGATCTCAGCAAAAAAACTAATTTCAGCGTGCAACACGCAGACACAGAATTCACATGTTCATGAAAATTGCAGTAATGCTTTTGCAATAGAGAGTATTTCTTTGTGTGTTGTTTTAAGAAAATGTATTTTTGAGAACAGAATTCTATAACAAATAAGACAAGTTTATTTTTACTTTACATGTTTGTTAATATTTGAAGGAAAAGGAAAAACGTAAACCAAAGCATACTACAAGTGTACAGTAAGAGACATTTAATATCAACCACAGCTACATCAAAGTCCCAGTTTAAACACTGAATTTCACATGCCAAATCTAATGCAAATGAATTCAAGCAATGATGTATGTTTTGCTCATTTGCATGATTTAGGGTTGGCACATGTGACATTCTATATTTAAACTGGACCTTAAATCACAGACAATTCACACAGTGGTAAAATACTTCCATAAGGGGATTGAAATAAGGGGCTCTCTGACTCCTGGCACTTCTTCTTGGAAGAACGTTTTGTAGACTGTTGTCTGGCTTTAATAGATCTAATTCCTCTTGATGTAATGTTTTGCCATTTCAGACCATGTGTCATTCTCTTGAGAATAAGATTATTCGTTTAAGTTGCATCCATATTCATGTGTCTTCTCATGCACGACAGTTAAATAAAGAAATGATACTCAAGGAAATGTCACTAATGGTCTGAAATGGGATATATCATATAGGACAGATAAATTACCTCTGGGTAGATCAATGGTAAAACCCCTACAATATTTTTCACAAGGAATAATGCATAAAAACAGATCCCTTGCTAAACCTATCTATCCCTTAAGAAAGTTGCATCCCTGTTTATTCCAAGTCCACAATAGTGTGGTATGGATAATAGTGTAGGAATCTTCTAGCGACAGTAGCTACAGAGATAAAGGAACACAAGATACACTTTGATTCTAGATATTAATGACTCGACTGAGTTTTTGGATGCGGTTTAGAAGCAGATCTCCCTGTTTGATTGAAGCCTGGTACTGCCAGTTCTTGTAGTCTGGTCTGAAGAAAAACAAACAAAAATACAATTAATTTAACCAATACACTCAAGGAAATGGCTTGAAATGGTTTTTCAAGAGTGCGCGCACACCGTAGGGCCAATGATGTAGGCATTGTCATTGAACTTGCAAAAGGAAAATTTTGTCCTCAAAAATTTTAATATTCAAACTGAAAAAAATAAATAACTGTATGGAGAAATTTCTTCAAATTTTGCATATGGCTTTGCTTTATGTTTTCGAAAACTCAAGGGAAAATTTTTAAAGTTCTGTAAGTGGGATCTATTTCATACAAATTTTATTGATTTTTACAAATTCCCTCTCACAAAATTTTTTCTTTTTTTCGTCAAATAGAAGATCATGATACAAAGTTTAAAATAATATTCTGGTTTTTGAAAAATTCCACGGTAAATGAACATTTTTGATGGTATAACAAGGGTTCTGATGTTGTCATAGTAACATTGTACGCCATTTTTTCATGTTCACATTAATAGAACAGCAATAGAGAACAGTGATATTGAAGGTATAACATGGAAAGGTAAAGGTTGAGGCATCCCTGTAGATAAGGTGACTAAGAGTACTACTACTACCCCCCCACAGTATGGAATGCTAGTCCATCAAATTACCCCCAACATACACTCAACACTTTGTCAGACCCATTCATACATGAATAATTATTAAATAACCCTGTACTCTTAGGTACGTAAAGGTTGAGTCATCCCTATGGATAAGGTGACTAAAAGTACTACTACTACCCCCCCCCCCCACAGTATGGAATGCTAGTCCATCAAATTACCCCCAACATACACTTAACACTTTATCAGACCCATTCATACATTAATAATAATTATTAAATATTCCTGTATTCTTACATACCTATTGGTCTCGACAATACCACGAACTTTGTCAATTTTACAATGAAGCCTACCAGTAGCAATGAATCTAGATAGTTCCCTATAGGAGAGAGAGAGAGAGATAATGAATATGGTCACAAACTATTAGCCACTCGATAGTTCACAACAATCAATTCTTAAATTCCAATTTGATCATGGAATGAGGGCCACAGGTTCATTAGCCACTGGCTATTAAGTGCAACCCTCGTATAACAAGGACAATATTTAACATCATAAAATAACTGTTATTAATCTCCCATTCTGATTGGTTTGAAGCATGTGCTTTATGAGAGCACACAGCACGCGCGCACACTTTCAGTTGCATAATTCCTATCTAAAATAACGGTTATTGTAATTCATATTTAATAAAAGAGATTAAAAACTTGCTTGCTGTGCTGTGTGCAGTTATAAAGCACTTATGGATTGGCATAACACTTGAGAAGTGTCGAGAAGCACTCAGCTACATGTTGTGCTTTATAACTGCATACAGCACGCACGCGCATTTTCTATTTCTTCATGAGTACTTTATATGTATGATACCATGGGATTTTACTCACTTATCAATAAACGCTTCACTGACACCAAAGGCCTTAGCCATGTACTCTAGTGTTAGACTGCGATATGATTCCAACAGCTGTGTATAGGCTAGGATTCTCATTTCACGTACATAGTACCGGTAGTGTGAAGCCATTAACCTGTCTTGTTTTAGTAGTACTTCAACCTCAGCTGCAAAAAAATGAACCAACTTTGTCAATTTTGTACTATTCTATACATTGGATATACAACTATTTCTGATTTTCAAAAAACATTGTCATTGGGAAAGGCGATAGGCCATTCCGACATGGAAATGGTTTCATTAAACACAAAGAACATTGAATCAGACTCAACACTAAGGTCCATGTTCTTGACCAGAATAAGAAGCAGAAACACAAGTCATTCCAGCTATTCTTGGGTCTTGGAATGACCTCAGTATCTCATGTCGCTTTTCACCTATCGCTATTGCGTTGGCAATGACAATATTTTTTGAATTAGGTGCATAGAGTAACAGTTGAGATGAACATCACTAAATTTACATAAATCTATGCCATTAAATGAGTTCATTAAAAAATAGCAGAATTAATATTTAGGGCTTAAAATAAGCCTGGTCACTATAACCATTTAATAAAGTTTTAGCTTGGTCATATGTTGGCTCAATATTACTGTTCAAAATGACCAGCAAGTCAAAGATTTGGTAGGGCAAATTCTAACTCTGGCCTGTCATTGTCCAATAACTGGGCGTTATTTTACAGTGCTAATCGAAAAATCGTGGGCACCTAGAAATATTTCAAGAATGTTTGTCGACCAATAGAAAGCATTAGTGTTATCTTAATAATAATAACGTCCTTTTTCACGAGGGTAGCACTTAATAGCCAGTGGCTAACAAACCTGTGGCCCTCATTCCATGATCGAATTAGAATTTAGGAGTTTATTTTTGTGGAGGAAGGAAAACCAGAGAACCCGGAAAAACCTTCGAAGCACAGGATAGAACCAACAAACAACTCTACTCATATACAACACCAAACCCCGCAGGACCCGAACTCAGGTCACATTGATGAGAGGTGAGCGCTCACACTGCTATGCCACCCATGCTTCCTTTTTCATTATCTTGTGGTTAGACAGTCAATTCTGATTGGTCAAAGAACAATCGAACATTCCTGGAATATTTCTAGGTACCYACGGTTTTTTGATTCGTACTGTAAGCCCTGTTGTTACAAAATTAATCCCCATGGTGAGATGTACAGTAAGAACCAATTACCTAATTATTAGCTGGGTTATATTGGCCATGCTGGGTTTTAAAGGAATTATGTTTGACTCGTGGCGGCAAGCAGTCCAATTACACAAGAAACAAATCAGATACAAAAAATAATTGAAATCTTAGACATCTTTGTCCACTTAAAGGTTATGTATGTACCATCAAGGTTATGTATGCAACCAATCAGAATTCAGAATAATAGAGCGTTTTCACTCACATGACAAGGCAGCAAACTTGGTGTACCAAACAATAGAAAATTCTGCACAGTTTTTGCACAAAAACAGAGTACAATTCCCAGAGGATAGAAAATGTATTATTTTGGTACACCAACATGGCTGTGATGTCATATGAAAACACTCAAAAAAGTTCAAGTACTGGTATTTTATTCTCAGTGAGATTATTGTAATAGTCAGTGAGATGACATATACAGTAGAAACCATACCTAATGCTTTAAAGAACTGAGCGTAATGACAATTGTAGAAAGAGAGAAGAAATTCCTTGATAACAGGCAGTTGATGCAACACCTCTAGGATCTCTGCACCATTAACCACTTTCTTCTTCAAGTCAACCCTCTCTAGAGATATGACGCTTGCCAGTACTGTCAGCGTCACAAACTTCTTGTAATCCATTAGCTCATACGAGGTGAAGGTCGATATACTCTCAAGGAAGTTGTTAGCTGCAGCTTTGAAGTCACGTATGGATAGGTAATAAATACCATGATAGACTTTCAATCTGTTTCGTCTGTCCCAATCACCTCCTTCTTCTATTAACCTGGACAAAAAAAGATTTTGGAATTATTTCTCCTGTGTTTTAGCAATATTTTTGCTTATCATGTCAATTTTAGGCAATAACAGGGTTCGAAGTTTTTTCGAGATTTGGGATTTATTTTTTGAGTGTGTTTTTCAAAGAGTTGCAATTGCATGAGACCGTAAGTAGGTGGAGTTTTAGTCGTTTGATAGTAAAATCCATAAGATCTTTATTGCTTTCTTTTACCTAAGATAAGATGGCTGCCAATTTTTTCCCCTCGATTTGCTAAATTTCCCTTAGAATTACTGATAATAAACGATCCAAAATGTTATAGAGGAGGTTTACAGGCACCTTGAGATAAAGTGGGGATTGTGCTACCTCAAGGTAGAGAATCGACTTCTATTAAGTAGCGAATCAACTTCTATTAGTACCGAATGTGCAGTAGCGAAAGTGCAAGGTAGCGAAAAGACCGTAATTCAAATTTTTCGTCATATAAAAATTTGTCATCTGATTAGCTAAAATCATTTTCTATTGTTTACTATCCAATCAAAAGTGAGAATTCCATTTGTAAGTGGCACTGTGTTGTCACTTTTCTGCACTGTATTACAATTTTTGCACTGAATTACACCTTTTGCACTGTATTGCGTTTTAACAAATACAGTWGCATATAAAATCAAGTTTGTATATCAAGGCAACAAACATGTCGTAGTTATATTCAAAGTGCCTATAATGGCAAAAAACAATTGTGTCTAGAATTACTCTTCAATATAGGACTATATAGGTGGGAAAAATCTTGTTCATTACAAGTTATTTATTATTTTATGAATTTATATTTTGTTCCTTTTTTTTTTTTTACTTTTTTTTTCTGAAAATAATAAAATAAAATAAATACTTACTCTTGTGCTTTAGCAATATTTTTGGTAATCATGTCGTTATCCAGGTAAAACAGACCAATACGAATACGGTAGAATATAATATCAAGTTTGTATCCCATGGCAACAGCTTTGTCGTAACATTTTCTGAATGCTGTTAAAGCTCCTTCCTGAAAAACAAAAAAGGGAACTTGTAAAGCAATATGTTTTTGAAAATAAATATTAGAACTTATTATGCATTTAGGGTACCTTGTTATATTGAAGGACAAATTATCAATTAGACCAGCTCAGCCATACCTCATTTCTGGCTCAATGCTACAGGGCAAAATGACCGGCAAGGCAAACATTCAAAAAATTTGACTGGATAAGTTCCAATTCTGGCAGAATATTTTATTTCTTTAAGGTGCTAATCTTACAAATCACCAATAAACGATAATTGGTTCAAAAAAGAAACTTTTCCCGTCTGAATTCTACTTCCAAAAACTGTTAAAAGCTTGTCCGCCATTTCTATGAGCAGCGATTTTGTCGTTGCATTTTAATTTATGTGTGACGTCATACGCGCAACTGGCATCCTTTTTTTTTCCACACTGACTCTACAGCATTCTCTGTAAGATGGCATGACTTGGTTTAAGGCTTGTTTTTAAATCAAAAATATTTGAAATTTGGTTGCAATTACACATTGTGAAAAGTCGCGAATTTTGAAGGGTTGCGCGTATGACGTCACTTCCTTGGAATCGCTAAAAGTTGCCAGGAAAGCAATCGCTTAATGGCGGACTCAAACGGCCAAACTTTACCGGCTAAATACAACTTCTTCCCAGTCTGGTATCGAAAAAGAATTTGGACAGTAAGCTATATTACATATCTAGTTTTATATGGTACAATTTCCAGGGATGGTGTCATTTTTGTAAGACTAGCACTTATAGAAAATATTACATGGGCACGCGGAGATACGAATTTTATCTTCGAGTGTTGAAAAGATCTCTCACGAGTGAGCGCAGCGAAGCGCCCATGTAATATTCTGTTTATTATATAATTATCCATAAAATCAACTTAACAAGCTTTTTATTATCAAAAAAAGTTTTTATTTATAAACTAAACTATCAGTTTTTTGAAAAGGAGAAATATAGGTATTTTATGGATAATTATATGATAATAATATTCATTTATTTTCTGATCATTATTAACTGGTCATTATTTGCTATCCATTATTTTGAGCCCTGATTGTAGAATTTGTACTCAAGCTGTGTAGACTAAATGATATTTTTTGCTGCCAACGTATTGAACACTTTAATATCATCACTGAAAACCAAACACAGCACTGAATATCAAACTACCTTGTTTCCAATACTGCATAAATATTCTGCCTGTGCGAAGAGTTCATCCCTGACTTCTGTCTCCCCCAGATTCTCTTCTGCAAACTTCAGCTTTTCTTCCAGTTTTTTCATCTTTTCTTCATTAGCTTTTTTCATCTTTGCCAGTAATGTCTGGTCTAATGACCATTTCAGTTCACTGCAAAGTTCTTCATAAAATGGTGCCATATCTATTGTAACAAAAACCAAAAAAAAACAAAAGTTGGGAATCCAAATATAGTTTACATACAAAAATAATTGTATCAAATCTTAATGATGCCATTGAAAATACCTAGGTTATGATAACTGTATTGTGTGTGTGAGAGTAAACACGTCTTGCAACACAAACAAATACAGTACAATAGAAAAATGCCACACGTAGCTAACTGGTAGATACTTTTATGTCAAATTACTTGCACTGAATTGGCTTCCCTGTGCCCTTACCAATATATAACCTTCAACTAGAATTAGTATACTCGCTCTAACTGCTAAATCTAACTGGTAAGATGAGCTATCGAAGTAATCTTTTTCATCCAACTTCTAATTTGTTTAGTACTGTGTTATTTTGTTAAGTTTTGAAGTGAATTCAGTTATAAGTTGTCTGAACTTCAAGAGTTCACGAAAGACGACTTTAACTTCGATGGAGTCAACTAATTCAAATACAGCGTTAAAAGGTCTGTCTACTTATACAGCACTTTCTCTGTGGAGAATATAGTCCTCTAGGAAGAAAAGCTGGGCTTTTGCAGAATCCTTTCCAATGAAGTCATTGGGTCATAAAATAAATTAACCCCTTCTGGCTCATTAGAATATTGGCTGATAATGTCTTGGATGAGAAATTGTACTTAAAATATCACATACATGTACTGTATGCCCTCAAAGATTTGTTTCTTGGCCAATTTGTTCTTATTTCAGACCAGTTCAGACCAAAATATCCTATGTGTCACTTGTGTTTTTCTGTGTTCACACAAGCCTTTAGGCAAGTGTGTATATAAAGAAAATACGAGCAACCAATGGGATATCTCATCCTTTCTTCCCATCATGTGCCATGCCATGGGAAAGCATTGTATAACTATTTTATTACACACTTTAGAAAATAACTAAGAGTACAGTGCATGATCAGAAGATATAGTGGAATACTGACGAATATACAACAGCTTTCCTCCATTCTGATTGGCTATGGTTTCAATGCCATGGTATATAAAACGTGGTATACCACTTAACAAAACTATTCCAGTATAACTTAGACAGAGATAAATTAAAAAACAAAACAAATTAATTTAATTTAGCACTGATTTTAGTAAAATACAAAATTTTTTAAAATACAAAATTTACAACAGGTTTTGATCTGACTACAGTATGATAACAAATTTGTGAGGGGTTCAACCTAGAAATCTGCGTCAAAAGGTTTTAAATATCAAAGATAAACTTTAAGGTACTTAAATATACTGCTTAGATCCAGAACAGCCAATAAAGCTTCGCGTAGAGTAGAGTAATAGTGTAAAAAGCTCTTGCAATGATGGCAGCCATATTGGACAGCCGGCATCGTGACACAGCACTTCTTCTTACCTTTCTCTTTTACCGCGTCCATGATGTTTTTCTTTGCTTGTTCTTTGTTATTTCCATCAGGATTGGTTATAATAAACTTCCACTGTGCTATATTATGGTTAGGATTGTTAGGAAGGCCTTCTTCTTCGAGATTTTCGACAGGCATTTTGACAAAGACTTGCTTTTTTACTTTTCACAAAATTAGAAAATGACATGTAACCTCGCCTCGCTTATCGACACAGGGAGCCCATTCCAACACACAGGAATCCCAAACGAACCTAGTCTCAGATTTCCGGCGGTTAAGTGGAAATCTGTTTCTTTATATATTCTTACTTAAATCTTTATATTACGAGGATAACATGATTAACTTCTCATTTTCTAGCTTAGTGCCTTCAAGGTAGTCACTCTTTCTAAAATCGAACATTGCCACATTGATAACACTTGGATGAAAATCGATAAAAATTGGAAATGACTTGAATCTTGGTCAAAATCATTTATATGGCCCCATAATCGCCAAGCAACATATTTTCTTCACAGTCAAAAGTGGCAGATAAGGATTATCAGTTTTATTTTATCTAAATTGTGAGAAAATGACCTCATTTACTCAGCCCCAATTGATATTTTCTTTTTAAAACCAAAATTCCTCAACCGGCTGCAAGTGGCTCCCAGTCTAAAATATTAGCCAATCTGGTTTTCATAGTCATTTTGACTTTCAAAATTTTGGGCGTTTTTGGCCAAAAGCCCTTAAGAAAATTGAAAACCTTCTCTGGAAACGATGGGGTTCCTGAAATCACCGAAACCACTCGAACAGGTGCATGTGTCTCAGGTACTTCAACATCAACACGAATAACCATGTAAGTTTTGAGTAAATTGGGAAATAAAGGGAGTAAATGTTAGCTATACCAAACTATTCAAATCAAGATTGTTCCACGTATTGGTGTTTTTCAACATACAACAACGTACTGTAACCCATCCGACGCAGATATGTTTTATCATAAATGATCTGCTTTTATTTTCCAAGTAAAGCAAAACAAAACAAGGCAAATAGAATCTCATGCAAAACAAATTTATTGACACAACATACAATGATTCAAATAACAATGATACAAATCACTAATGATATGAGCTAATCGAATAAATAACTAGAATCCATAGTAAGGCGATATCTAATCACTTCTATCGTCTGTAATTCTATAAAAACCAAGGAACTTAGCGGCAGAAACATAACAATAATCATCATCACTCTCGCAGTCTGCTTTAGCACCACCATTAATGCGCAAGAAGGGAACCATGACGATACTGTCCAGGGTCAAAGATTCTTCCAGTGGGTCACTTGGTTTGTTGACAGGACTAACACTTGTCATACATGTCGTACTGGTCCTTAGATGGTTTGTCGTCGTAGTGACAGTAGTTTGACTGGCAGGTGAAGTGGTTGCTAGGGATCCTGTAAGCATGGCTGGTATGGCGTGACGGGCTGGATTGTTACTGTTAACTGTATCACGTCTACGAACTCCAGTGCGTTTCCTGAGGTATTCCTAGACAAAACACAGAAGGCATTCAACATTTAGACAAATGAACTTAACTCTAACAATGGATGTGTTGAATAAAGTTTCTCCCGTGGACTCACCTGAATTTGCTTTTTCTTTGCTTTCAAATCCACCGTCAGTTGTCGTTTGATCACTGCTCGAACTTCTGGATCGTATATTCTTCTCATATCTTGTCGTTGTTCGTCAGTGTAATACACTCGCATTCTCTTCCTTGGAGGACTTGCAAAACCTGCCAAATACATAGAATACATCGTAAGACACAATAGAATAACCCTAGTAACCCAATCATTGCTGGTCAACGTACCTTGATCAACACATGTGATCGTGTCTTGATCGTCATTCAGCCAAGGGCGCCAGAACGATGGTTCGTTTTTTATAGAAGTGTCCATAATCGAAAATATCTCAGTGTTGTGGATAGCAAGAGTAGTAGATGAGAACTGATTGCCATGGGACAAGGAAGAGAGGTTTATATACAATTACCTATGGAGAGGGGGGGTGTGGATACGTAGAACAATAGGTATTGTTAAAGTGTTAGTTAATTGTTAGTTTGATCGGTTGGCGTCGCGTCCTTGCGTTAATATTGTTTGTATTGTTTATTTGGATCGTTAACGAACAATGCAGTCAGTACGGTGTGAAGTTGTCATCATATTCTCTCAGATCGGTGGTTTGGGTAAGTTTGCGTTTCTTATCAAAGACAAGGGGTAAGTTTGGGTTTCTTATCAAAGACAGCAGGCCGTCGAGTGAAGGTGTTTTTTATAACATTCTTGTGAACAAGATATCTTGTTTTTCATGTTATCGGGTCCTCCAGTCGTTAACGGACCAGGAAGTTGACTTGCTGTAACGTAGTTTGAAAAGGTTTAGACCTGTTGTCTGTGCTTTGTCACAAATCATCTCTTGTCGGGCTTTACCGTAGGGCTTCCCTTCTCCATAAAAAAGTAACACGTAAGTTGAGTGTTGCATAAAAAAGTCAAAATCAATAACAAGAAATATAAAAAAAAGGTTCAAATCAGCTTCTAGCCGGCCCTTGGACAGCCAAACTTTGATATTGTTCAGTCTAATTGTTTCCTTATTGAGATCAAAAAATTGTTTTATTTTGTTACATGGAATTAATCAAATGATTTAATGCATGTTAAAAATACCATCCATTGTCGTGTAGAACAATATGATATGTGTGAACGCTGAGGGACGCCAAAAAAACTTGCCAAATGCTCACGTGTGAGTTAGTGCCACAAGTGAGAATTTGGCAATATTCTAAGTCCTATGATCTTAGCTTCAAGACTCAGAATTTTTTCTGAGTCTTTCAATTTGCAGCTGCATAAGTCGCTTCATATACTTCGAGGATCAGCTCGATTTGATAGATCTTAGCTTTTTATGTCACGTGTTCAGTAGTCTCGATAAGTTAGGATCTTTTTTCGTAATTCGCAACTTTTCAACAATTTCGTAACTACCCTTTTGTAGTTAGGATAGATGGTAGTTTCGATTGTAGAAATATAAAATATATGAAAATGGAGCCGAGAGCCACGCTCTTTAATACAGAGACTCCCTCTTAATTATTTAGACGTCCTTCTTTCTTGGAAATGAAGCGGAAGTGAGCTACACAGCTGAGGCTGGAGTCACTCGCCAAGAACGGCATGTACTTTTGGAGTCGAGACCCAGTACGCTCTTACAGAGACCCCCTCTTAGTTATTTAGACTTTCTTCTTGGAAATGAAGCGGAAGTGAGGCTGGAGTCACGCCAAGAACGGCATTTGTAAAGAAACTCCTTAAACTTAACATCAGAGTTGTCACACGAAAGATATTTTTAAAGGAAGTTTACAATTTTTCAAAATTTCAGCGAGGTCGTCGTCAACAAGCAGACAATTAAGGTATATTTGAATATTCGATCATAGGCAATCCATTCAATGGTAATGTTTCTACAGCTAGCGAGATGTTTTATGTGCTTCAAATTTTGGATCGAATTTTCAAGCGTCGTCAGAACTATTTTCTGCATTAGACTTTCCAAATTTATACACAGCCTGCATTAGTACTAGGTGATAAGATTTTGGAATTTTCAGAAAAGACGTACTTGAGGATGAGGAGAAAAAAGCCAAAAACTGAAAATAGCACTGTTTGATTTTTGGCCGTAATAGGCTAAACTTGCAGAAAAACCCGGGTAAACACTTTAAAAATCTTAAAATAAAATACACTGTTAGAATCTAGGATAATCCAAGCACATTATATGAAAAAATCCAGTTAAATTGAAGCACTAGTTTTGCGAAGCGAGTGAGGATAGATTCTTCCTGAATTCGCTTGAGTGAGAACGAAGTACCTCACTTTCGCTTTCAAAACTCTCATATTTGAGGTTTACAACGACGACGATTAGTAAAACAATCTTTATTCTATGAATTTTTGAGATTTGATGCTGATTTTTTGTAAGGCTCATCTGCAATACTTGGAAATAGATATGTGAAAACGTCAAGGCAATCCATTCAATGGTAATGTTCCTATACGTATAACGTGCGATGTTTTATATGCTTTAAATTTACCAGTATGAATACATTAAATACATTAATTAATATTGAATACATTAACTTTTTTAAAGCAGAATGAACCTGAAGCGAGATGACGTTTCACCCCCGTCTCTAGACCATAATCCTTTTCACATTGCTTTTGTTCGGGTGTTACTAAAACGAGTAACGCAGTAACGAGTAACGAGTAAACCGAGTAACCAGAAAACGAGTAACATGAAATATTTTATACATTTAAAAATCTGAAATAAATAGTAATGTATGATAAATAATCATAATTTGTATTCTCTGTTGTGTTTTAGTCTAGCTTTTGTACACAAATGCCGTCTGCAATTTGTACCTCACAACCTTTTATCTCAATTCAAACAGACAGGAAGCTATATAAAACTGACGGTTTCCACGAGTGGTTTACTCGTTACTCGTTACTGCGTTACTCGTTTTAGTAACACCCCTTTTGTTCTTTAATTATGACTATTGTTCCTGTATTCTCTAAGGAATCAAAAATTTTAATATGAAAGAATTTAAAAACCTATTATGGTATAGAGTCGGGGGTAAAACGTCATCTCGCTTCAGGCTTATTACAAACAAAATATTTTATGGAGGCAGCATGGTCGAGTGGTCATAGCGTTGGTCTCGCAATCCGGTGGTGTCGGGTTCGAGTCCCGCTGTGGCCATTAGCTGAGGCCCCGTCCACACTATGCCGAATAGTCCGTCCACACATGGTAACGGATAAAATTCGTAGTTTCGATAGTTTCGTAGTCCGATCAGAGGCGGCAAAAACGCTTTAATGCACATCTGAGCATGTGCATCGAAGCTGAAATTGAGCCCGCGGTGAATTTTTAGCGAGACTAACACTAATACGGCTAGCCGGCGATTTCAAACTGTTCCAAACTGTTGTTTGAAAAAAATCGTTTTCGGTGAAGAATTGTTCCGGATTCGCCCGGACTAGTGTGGACGGTAGGCCTAACCGAATAAATAAAAATTCAGATTCAAATTTATCCGGCATAGTGTGGACGGGACCTGAGACTGTATTTGTCCCGATTCCTGATTAGTTCAGATTCAGTTTCTCGACCATGCTTGTAAATAGCAAACTGGTTTGCCTCCTTGCCAGTTGGGATTCTTAAACTACTGGGCTTCCAGTAATGTATGTCACCCCACAGGTAGCCCAAGCTTGGTTTCTGTGTAGACTCTTCCACAGTCTCGCTTAGAGACTGTAACGGTACAATGACCGAAAGGACTTATGGGTCCCGAAAAGTTGGACCCACCGTGCTTCGGGAACCAAAATACTCGTCCACAGTCTCTCTCGTCTTCGCCGCCTTCTTGAAAATAACGGAAACGAAGGGGACATTTTTCTTTTAGATCATCCTCTCTATGGCTTTTTTTTCTTTCTTTTGATAATTCCTTTATTGTATTACTTATTCAGCCTTTGGCTGCATATGTACTTTATTTAATGAACGATTTATCTATCTATCTATCTATGTCTATATCTATGTCAGAGTTTAAAACAAAAAGAACGAAGAGTAATTTTATCAATACACTAGCTAGAGCATATAATTCAAATCAGTAGTATTGACTTCATTTCCATTATATAATTTTATTTATTATATATATATATAGATACATCTGAAGATAAAATTTAGCTTATTTATTATAGATATTTTTTAGTTATATATAATACATTTTTTCATGATTGTAAATATAGTTACGTAATTCAGCCTAAGGGCTG
>NW_022261297.1:139834-153521 GCF_009602425.1 Actinia tenebrosa | reverse complement strand
ATGGATGCATGGATGGATGGATGTCATGGATGTAACATATGTACTAACATTTCCATCAGATTATGCAGACCATCAAACGCATAGTCATGTATACACTTGATTGGGTTTCCTCCAAGCTCCCTTAAAAAGAAACAAGGCAGTCAATGCAAAATATCAACATCCAATAAAATAAACCCTGAAACAACCTCTAGGCTGATCTAAGTCGGGCATGGCTAACTCACAGATCACACCCTGAAACAACCTCTGGGCTGATCTAAGTCAGGGCACGCCTAACTCACAGATCAAACCCTGAATCAACCTCTGGGCTGATCTAAGTCAGGGCATGGGTAACTCACAGATCAAACCCTGAAACAACCTCTGGGCTGATCTAAGTCAGGGCATGGCTAACTCACAGATGGAATTGGAATTGGCCATCTTAAGTAACTTTTGTCGAGGGAGGAAAACTGAAGAACCTGGGGGRAAAACCTTGAATCAAGAGAGAGTGCTTACCGAGAACCGAGACCCCAGAGGTAGAAAGCAAGTGCAATATACAGCTATAAAACCATTGGTCCCAAAATATATGCATGACTGCATAGCCTTTGCTATCCTCTCTATACTCAATTATAAAAGAACTGGACTACAGTTAGTCTGGGTATATCCTGTACAAGTTAATGTCAAACTGCTATTAATGATGGAACTCCTCGAATAGCGTACTTACAAATTCTGTAACAAATTGAGAGATTTCAAAGCTTTGGTTGGAATTGATGAAATATCGTTATGAAGAAGATTCCTGCAAGAAAAGGAAAAATGTTATTTAGCATTAAGTATTTTTAAGATTTGCTCTTCAATGTGAGTTACCCCAGAGGTTCTTTTAAGGCATCGATAAAATTTGAAGGTTTTTTAAATTTGTGAAATGCATGTATTGTATCTTCTATTTTCTATGCCTTTGTGCTTTAAACAAAAATGTTTGGGATGACATCGTAAAAAGGCAGTCCCGTCTCTACACACTACCTCACCCTGCATCAGAAGGACGTAAAAGAACCACTGAGGACGTAAAGAAACCCTGGCAGTGACCACCCTTAGTGTCTGGTCTCTACTAATGATTTCTTAAGGGGTTGATTGTGGGATGGGTATGAAGATTTTTAAGGAGTTGGGAATTGGTGCAGTGTACCTCGAAGGGGTTCCTGTGTCTTATTGTGCAGCACAAGCCCCCAGGCAAAAAAAAGATCTCAAAGAAACCTGGATTTTTTCTACACTACTTACAAGTGGACAAGAGGGTCAGGGAAGGCTCCTTCTTCAATCTTCCCGATTCCGTTGCAGCAAAGCTTTCTGTAAAAAAAACAAAACAGAGATATCATTGTTGATTTACCTCTGAATTATGCTGACTAACGATTAAAATGCGAGGAAACTGAAGGTCGAAATGTCAGAACTATTTGCTCAGGCTTTAATGCATAGCTCATGATTTCATTGCGTATCTCAAACCACGTCACCATGGTCACACGAATAACTCACGACTGTCGCCTGAATTTGAAACGGCGATTACACAAGTAACGCATGATTTGATTGCGCAACCCGAACCAGGTCACGACGATCACACGAAGGACTCACGATTTCATTGCCCAGCTTGAATTGTGCAACGAAGTACRTAAAAATGACTCACGATTTCATTGCGCAGCTCCAATTACGCCACGAAGATCAAACGAAAGACTTAAGCTTTCAATGCGCATCCAGGGATGGCGCTAGGATTTTTGGATCCGGGTACAAACATAAGGGATGAACGTAACTTTACTTATATTTGGGTCCCAAACATAGTGTTGTAGGTGCTAATGAATATCTAGGAAGCCCTTGTCAACATAAGATGGAGTGAAGTGAGTCCTAGGATACATTTCGGTCCCACGCATTTTGTTGAAGGTTTCAATCAATATCTAGGAAGCCCTTGTCAATAAAAGTAAAGGCAGTTCTGGGATGTATTCAATCGTGAAACTGAAATTTTGGATTCCATTTTGTGTAAACATTTCTATCTTGACATGTTTCTTGAATACGTGTTATCCTCTATGGATATTACTATTGCACTCGCGTCAAAACGTTTGACCATCTTTGAGAGCACTTTTTGTTATCATTATCACGTAGCTCGCAGAAATGTGCACCTATACTCCATGTGGGAGGGAAGGTATGGAAAATAATCTTTACAAAGTGACCTCAACTTAGAAAACGTGTCATTCCTTTGGGAATTTTAGTGGTATCTTTGTTCTTTATAGCGGCTAAGGCGATCAATGAATAAATTAATCGGTAAATGAATGGATGCCGGACGGACGGCACACGGACGGACGGACGGACAGACGGACGGATTGATGGATGGATGCATAGATATTCACATAAATACTAATCCACTTACAGATCCGTCAAATGTTTAAGCGTTCTAAAGGCGTTCTTCTGTATCTCTGAAATATTATTGAAGTTCAAGTTCCTGCCGAGAAATAATCAAGAATAAATACACGTACATCTCCCACCTCCATACTACACTCTTATACCAACCATCTCTGGTCATTCCTGCCCCTATAACTCCTCTTCCTCGCTCCCCTACACCATTCCATTCCATTCTACCCCTACCACACCCATTCTTGGTCCTCCCATCCCCTATATCTGCTCTTCCTCGCTCCCCTACATCTCTGCATTCTCCCCTACCACACCCATTCCTGGTCCTCCCACCCACTATAACTCTTCTTCCTCGCTCCCCTACGCCTCTCCATTCTCCCCCTACCACACCCATCCCTGGTCCTCCCACTTCTTTCATCCCTCGATCCTTCTACCATTCCCCTCTTCCCTAAATTCCTGTAGGAAACCGGAATATACAGAGCAAAAAGCAAAGCAAAATTGGTTATAGAACACTTCATAAAATTCTAGACTGTGTCCTCGGATTAACAGGTCAAGTGGAATCTTAGAGACGATAAAATTCTTCAAAACATTTTTCTTAAAATTTGTTCTTAAGTAAACTCTAAGGTCAACAGACGCGTCGTCTAACAACATCAATCAGAAGACAATTGACACTCGATGACTGACAGAACCAGTGATGACGAGAAAGGGGACCAGATTTGTTCAACAAGCTGACATGTTTCAATGAAATTAACGAGRTGTTATTTAGAAGGGCGAGACACAATCAGATGGGTTGAGACGAACTTTGAAATAAAGTGCTGGTGACAGATGATTTAATTTAATTTAAAGATCAATACATTAATAAGGAATTGAAGGTTGAAAAGTAGAAATACTTTGGACGTACAGCACGTACACGGTACGACATGCCGTAACATTGAAATGGCTTCCCGTAAGAATGGTTATCGTATGAGTGGGAAACATACGGTATACTTACAACACGTACACGGTACGACATGCCGTAACATTGAAATGGCTTTCCATAAGAATGCTTATTGTGCACGAAAACTTCAAATTAAATTTCTTTTCATTTAACGAATCCAATAATTCGATAATAACGAAGTTTTGTGTAGAACTTACAGATATGTTAACTTGGTCAGTTGTGTCAGGGTTGATGGGACCTTCTTAATTGCATTGTGATCTAGATATCTAGGAAAGAAAAAAGGAAAGCATTTGGATAAAAATTCGAATCAAAAAAGAAAAGGAGGCTAATGGCTTGTGTAGCTTTGCAGCATTGATTAAGGGATTAATAAAAGGGTTTCAAGTTCATTCGACTCCTTGTCAATGTGTGTCAATCAAATGTGTGCATTGTTTTCCTATCCCCGTAAACACAACCAGCAAAATTCTAATATTGATGTGTGTGTATTAGCCGTGCCCCCCCCCCCCCCCCCCCCCCCCCCCCTTTGGTCAGTCCGTCATGTGCTGTCAACCAGAGAGCAGTACAATGAGCTTAATAAGTTTCATGAATCTCATTAGTAGCCTACAATGACTTCATACCATGCTCAGTCTATTACAACCTCCCCATAAAGGCTATGCACCATCACTTGCCGGCGCCCATAAAACAGCTTGGGCTTCTTGTGGTTAGATGGCAGAACAATAAAATCACTTTGCTCTTGGGAATTGAATTCTTTCTTACGTAAAACGACTGTATTGTTCCTGCCATCTAACATGGCTGCCGTCACGTGATGGTGCAATACCAATATTGAGCTGATAAAAATTCGACAAGGGACCGGAAATGACGTCATTGATAGTGCCATTCATTAGTATAAAAAGTCAATTACAAGTCGTATACAACACACTTACAGGTGTTGCAAGTTGGGTATCCTGGTCACGTGTGTCGGTAGAATGTCACGTATCTTGTTAGCGGACAAGAACCTGATGTAAAGTAGATATGACCAATCAGCAACCAATAGCAAGCAGTAAGCAACCAATAGCAAGCGCCGTTATATACCCTGATAAGTAAGCTGCTAATAGCAAGCACCGTTATATACCCTGATAAGTAAGCCACCAATAGCAAGCACCGTTATATACCCTGATAAGTAAGCCACCAATAGCAAGCACCTTTATATACCCTGATAAGTAAGCCACCAATAGCAAGCACCGTTATATACACTGATAAGTAAGCAACTAACAGCAAGCAGTAAACAACCAATAGCAAGCGCCGTTATATACGCTGATAAGTGAGCAACTAACAGCAAAAAGTAAACAACCAATAGCAAGCGTTGATATATACGCTGATAAGTGAGCAACTAACAGCAAGCAGTAAACAACCAATAGCAAGCGCCGTTATATACCCCGATAAGTAAGCAAGCAGTAATCAACCAATAGCAAGCGTCGTTATAAACGTGCTGGGCTCATGTCAGATGTTTTTTCATAACAGTCAGACGTCATCAATGACGTGGTAGTGTATGTAGAAGTTTATCAATAATCAATTTCACGAGGGCATTYAACTGCGCATGAGCAAAACTTGCAAAAGTTAGATTAGATGTACTGATGAACAAAGATAGTACGTTATGACGATGAAAATGATGATAATGATGGTGCTGGCACGCTGATAATGATGATGGTTATGATGATGGTGATGGCACGCTGATGATGRTGATGATGGTGATGGCACGCTGATAATGATGATGATGGTTATGATGATGGTGATGGTGATGGCACGCTGATGATGGTGATGGCACGCTGATAATGATGATGGTTATGATGATGGTGATGGCACGCTGATGATGATAATGATGGTTATGATGATGGCGATGGCGCGCTGATGATGATGATGGTGATGGCACGCTGATGATGATGATGATGGTTATGATGATGATTACGGTGATGGCACGCTGATGATGATGGTGATGGTGATGATGATGGTGATTATGGTGATAATGGTGATGATGATGAAGGCAAGCTGATGATAATGCTGATGGTAATGATGATGATAATGATGATGGTGGCGGTGATGTGATGATGGTGATGGTGATAACGATGAGGAGAACGCAGCGTTAACTAAGCTGATAATCAAAGACAAAAAAAAAATCCAAAGAAAACTTACAGGTGAGTCAACGATGGAAGGGATTCTCTAAACGTCGGCAATTCCTCCAACAAGTTGTCTTTTAGATATCTGAAATTAAATATACAATCAGATGGGAATGGAGAGTGGCGCCCTTGCCTGTCACCACTGGGGCTTTAGGTTTGATTCCTGGACTCGGCAGCACATGTCAGCAAAGAGGTTCTTCGCTAGCTCCCTTGATGTCGGGGTTTTTCTCAGGGTTCTACGGTTTTCTCCCTTGTGTAAAATCCGTATATATATACACACCTATTTCAGAAATTGTTGTCGCACCAAAAGCCTCAAGCAACAAGCCAAGACCGCAGAGAACGCCGGTACTTTTAGCTGTAATTAGTTTATTCATGGTGCATTTTCATTTATTGACTTCACAAATTGCTCCAAGCAAGGCTGCTTGAGATGATAATTAGTGGAGAGCTATAGCCACTTGCATGATCCATGAATAAATAAATAAATCATAATTAAAAGCACCGACCTTCTCTTGAGCCTTGGCTTGTTACTTGAGGCTCTCGGTGCGACAACGATATTCAAAATATGTGTGTATATATATATATAGAGAGAGAGAGAGAGAGAGAGAGAGAGAGAGAGAGAGAGTATAAAGCGATCTTATCCTATACTTACAGTCTTTCTAGTGCTCTGAGGTTATCAAACACTCCTTCTGGTAATTTTCTAATGCTGTTATTTTGTAAAAATCTATAGAGGAAAAAAATTTAGTTAGGTTTGAATACGTTTTGGTTGCAGCAAAATAACGCCCCGTTCAGAAAAAGGGGTCTCCATAAGTTAAATAACTGAGAGGTCAATTATAAAGATTTTTTTTAAACAAAGGAAAGAATGAAACAGACTGAGTTGTGCAAGCGAAACGCAAACTAATCCGTATTGCGCGCATCAATCAAAAAGAGTACGCACAATCGTTAGCCAAAAGTTTACCACAGATCTAAAAAAGCATCTTAGATTGAAATAAATTTTAAAAATCCATCCAAAATATGACGAGAATTCTACAGAACGTTCTAGAACAAACTACATATTTTTTCTATCTATGCTGGCTTTAAAAACCAATTCATTAAACTATGTTAATCCGGGACATGCTGAGCTCAAAGAGCCAAAACATATAACTTGAAGAAACTGACTTCTCCAAACATTTCTTAAGGCTTAAGGTTTTTTTCTTGTAAAACAGAACAGAAGCACTTTTGACCAGGGAAATTGAGGGTAAAATAAGACTTTCTTATAATTAGTTCTGTACGTATTTTTCAACTCCTGCTATGTCGAAAAACAGCGCTAAAGAATATTTYAAAAGTTTTACTAAGGTTTTTTTTTACTATTATTTTCAGACTTAAATCCAAAGAGATTTTAAAACTTATTTTCCAAGCTGGCGGCCAAGCAATCTTTGTCGTTACTCACGTTTCATTTCACCGCAAAGTTTTCTGCCAGCGACATCACATAAAAAATGCTATGTTTAAACATATTCTTACTAAAAATATCAATCCACCACAAAGTTCAAAAGTCTTTGAAACTTTCCCGATAGTGGAAATAATACTTGCCCACGAAATAGTATTACTAGAGTCCTGAAATTGCTTGAATACTTTCAAGAGATCAAAATAAACCTCACAGGTCAAAACACTTAGTTTCTTTCTCAAGAATGTGTTTGATATTTGAAATCTTCAAGCGAAAAACTCGTTTTTTTAATTCTATTTTTAACTAGATTCTTTTAATCAAGGAATAATACTATTTTTTTGTTTTAATGTTGCTTTTCTGTTGTTATAACTTTAACTTTTGTTGCTGATAAAAACAACATTTGCAATCTGTTTTCTTTCCCACGCGAGAAAGCAAAGACAACCAAGCTTCAATATTTCTATTTAAACCACTCRTTTTACCACTTAATGAACTCGGCTAATTTTAGTACAAATATTTACATTTGAGTTCAGCAATAATTGACGTCAGAAGAGGTTAGCGTATTGGCCACACGACATCTTGTTTGGCTCGCTTCAGTGATAATGATAGCTTTGGAAAACTTCCTTAGTTCAAAGGCGCTATCCGGGAAGGCGCTGTTGGAACGCGTACAGATCTTTTGCTGCCAAAATAAAGATTTATTTGCGAAATGTTTCGTCTCGCTTTGGATATATTTCAACCGTGTCGCAAAGGGTTAAATTTTGATCGAAAATAATAAAAAACTGCATTAAACAGTAAACGTACGAGGTAGAGGTAAACGTACAAGGTAACTTTATTTCATCGAACCCTTAAACAACCTCTGGTGTGATATATTTAAATTTTGGAAGAAAAACCTAGAACTATAATCTTTAGTAAAAACTTATAGTTTCTGTAAAAAGCAAAACCTAAATGCAAATGCTGTTATTCTAGGAGTCCGGCTATAAATAGTCCGCGGTAAATTTTCAGATTCTCCTTTAATTGGAAACCAAACCAAAATTCGAGTTAATGTGTAAAACACCCGCTGTGGGTTCAACACAAGGTGACCCATACTCCTCAAGATGTTCATTTTAAGCGAAAACAACAAAAAATGAAGAAGAAAAAAGCCGTCAAATTTTCGCGCTGGTTTGAGAGATCAGCACGATGTCTCAAGCACCAGTTATTTGTTGAACGTCATGCGTATTTGTAGTTTTAGTCGTTGCACGCCATTTAAAAAGTCTGTCCCTATTATCTCATCTTTCCTACGGCTATCCTAGCGCTATCCGACGGATAAATCTTATCCAGTGGATAAATTTATTGGATAACAGCATCCACTGTAAAAGGGTTTAATCATTGGTTAGCGCAATCCACCCTTCGTACAATCGGGCCCAGAGCTGTAAATACGTCATTTTTCCCTGAAGTTTTCAAAAGAGATAATCATACTTCTTAAAATAGCTCAGTAATCAGTTTCAAAACAGACCCCGGGTTGCCGAGAAAGCAGCGTCTGTTAGAAGAAAGATAAAACGAGGCGAACCAAGGCGTGGATGCCGAAAGAGTCTTTGAGACGACCTAGTAATGTACTGCACTAAACCTAATCTTAGATTACGTGGGTCTGCAGAACATAAGCCCGAGGTATGGTTCTCACTAATACCAGACCTTGTGGGACTTGGAGTCGGCTCTAAGTCTGTTAAGTTACCAAATAAAAAAATTAAGGAAAACAAATGATAATAAATAATGGCAAAGAATTTACTTGTAAAGTTTTTTTCAGGATACCAAGATTTTCCCTAGACGAATGTCTCTTTTGAAGGATGAGACAAAAGATTTCATGTTTCCGAAAATTGCCACAAAAATCGCCGCAAAGATCGCCGCAAAAATCGCGGCGTGTAAACGGGGCTTACGAAACCAATGCATTCTTTGAAATTAGAGGTCCTAATATAGAGCTGTGAGGAACTTCATTATGTAACGTTTCCGTCCTAAGTTTGAACTCAAGCAAAAATGTAAATGAAACAGTGAAGCTACGAAAGCAAGGAATCTTCTGAAAATAGAGGTCCTAATATAGAGCCATGAGGAACTCCATTTTCACCTTCATGATTTTTTTCTTTATTACTGCTGCTGAACATATTCTCAGATTGATTATTATTATTATTGTCCTCCTAAAAAAATCTGGAAAAGATGTTCTCTAAAAATAGGTCCTTAAGGAGAGCATTGAGGAACTCCATTACGAAACAATCTTCTACTCTAGCTGACGTAGTGCTGCAAAACAAGTTTACTACAGTTCTCATTCATACAATGAAATGCAATACAATGGAAAGGAGGTTGTTTACTAAAAAGAGAGGTCCTAAAACGAAGCTTTGGGGAACTCCAATGTTTCCCTAACGATTTGCCGTTTACAATATTGCAATCTGAAGAATAATATTGACATTTAAAATGCTGCTGGTGGAAATGACCATTTTAAGAACCTTTGGTTATTTTTGTTCAAAATATGGGTTTTCAAATGCATGCTCATAGTTCCTTTCAATCCTTGAATGACCTTTTTCCTATTTTATTTGGCTCTGAAGACCTTTCTTAAAATAGTTACAAATATCGACCATTATCATCAACAGCAAGGTGTCTATCAACACTCGATTCATCTATTTTTAATTCAAAAGGAAAAACTTCGATCTGATTGCCAAAACCAGGTTAAAAAAGGGTTGTCGGAAGAATTCAAAAAAACATCGACATAAGAACTGTAAAGGAAACCACGCGATGATCCATGGCTTTTCCAGGAGCAAGAGACAAAATAATACGATAAAAATGAAGGAATTATTTTTGCCGAGATAAAAACGAAGAAAAATTTTTGGTGTTGGCAATTTTTTCAATTTTTTCAATTCCATCTCTATCTTCTCATTTCAATCAATCAATCAATCAACCAATCTTTATTTAGTACCAATATTGCAAAATTACATACACTAAACAACAAAAATACAGAAAACTTTTCTATTAATACTTTGAACTACTTTTCATATGGGCTCAATTTTGACAATGTCGATACCAAATTAACTCAGAAGAATAATTATTTACGATAGTTAATGAATTTTTAAAATTAGAAATCGAGATAAATTTAGCGACATTCCAAGAATGCATGGTGATCAAAATTCCGTATACTCTCATCCTAAGCTTATTTCAGCATCTTATAGCGCTCGTATAGTCGAATGAAGAATATAGTCGTTGAAATAACAAGCTTAGAGATTTATTTAGACCTTTGAGGTCAGCGCCACGGGAAGCAAAAGGGCCAAACACTACAGGAGAGAGGTTCCGGCATYGGAAGAAGACGTTCTGCTGAACGGTTGACTTGTGGGTTAAATCGTGAAAGAGGTCGTTAAAATGTAAATAAATGATCTGGTAAAGCGAAAGAAATTTTTCAAGAGAATTTCAAAGAGGTCACTTCTGAAGGCCCCAATAGCTTCCGATATCAGGAGCCTTATTTCAATCCTCTCCAAGTAGAAATTAAATGCCGGGGACATCGGACAATGTCCGCCCAGAATTGGAACTTCTCCTGCCAAATCTTTGTACTGGTGGTCATTTTGACCAGTAACGTTGTGCCAGAAACCAGGTCCGGCATCTAGCAGTCCTTTGTTTTACGCCCTGAATGCTTGGATTTGGTACGCCTTAAAGCATTCCGAAACGGTTCTAGTTTTTCAGACCAGTAAATAATAAGATAAAACCGATAAAAGCTCTCTACAGTCGAAGGCAGCAGCTACAACGCTGGGCCAAAATTCAACAAAAATGTCACCAATGCAAACAATAAAATAAATAAAGCTGCTTATTAAAGTGTCTAGTCGTTCTAGCGCTTTAGCATTAATTGGGGACACTTTTCACACACACACAAACACACACTACCCTCTGCATTGAATGCTCTATGCACACAACGCTAAACTCGGATGTTGATTTTTACGGAGGGAGGAAACCGGAGATCATAATAATAATAATTGTTATATCAAAACTAATTTATGGTCTTAGTGTTTATGGAGCATCACCTCCGGAGCTTACMACCGTACAAAACTTTTTAGATCGCTGTTACAAACGAAATTATACAACATACCATYATAATATCCAGGATCTTTTAAATAAATTTGACACAAGGCTATATAAGAAATCGGTTAGTAGTGACCATCCTTTGCATAGCATAGCGCCTAAAATACAAACGTCCAAGGAAATCATATTTTATTAGACCTAGAGTTAATTCTCAACGTTTTAAAAACTCATTTGTAAATAGAATGATCTTTAGTAATTAGTATCTTTTAATCGGTTTTTAGTTTTATGATTGTAATCACGTTAATGATATGTATTTTATCATTTCTTTAATAAAGACATTATTATTATTAATAATATTTATTTATAAAGCGCAAATACAAATCTGTTCTAAGCGCTAGTAAAAAGGATTAATACCAACGATAAAGACAACGACAAAATAAAAATTATTTACAAAGAATATGCTAATTTGAAGATATAAGTTTCAAGTTCAGTTTTGAATGAGGCCAGACTTGATACATTTCGGAGAGATATTGGCAGTGAGTTCMAGAGTTCAGGAGCAGCTGCAGAGAAGGAGAAATCCCTCGTAGCACAGGAGAGAACAAAAAGGTGTTGGCCATAATTTTAACACAGAATCATCAATAAAACTAATAATAGTTGCGAAATGAGATACAAGGTTAAAGTACAAGTCAGTCCAACTATCTTGGATTTCATTGTTGATTGTGAATTACTATAAGGTCAGTTACAAGTGCCTATCCATGTTGTTCAGATGAATAGCACAGCGCACTGATTCTAAAAATAGCTTAAAGATTCGGACAAACATATTGAATTCTGTTTAACCGCTACGAGGATTATACGAACCGATTTAATAATAACCCCTGTAAACTAAGATCAACTGCGATCGGCTGTGAAAATTATCTGCTGAAAGTAAACTTGTAAGTTTGTTTGTCCGAATTTCGCCTTTGTTTTCGTTTTTATGACGTCATCGGTTGCGCTGCGCTATTAATAAAAAAATATCTCGAGTACTGATCAGATTATATCTAACATAATAATATCTGTGAATAAAAATACCCAGAAATGCGATGGAGCAATTAGAGATCTGATAAATATCTAGTTGTTCAGACGAATTAATTGAAAAATATCTCGAATATCAGATTATATCTAACATAATAATATCTGTGAATAAAATACCAAGAACTCTGGATTAAGGGCAATGAAAAGAAGATGATATTAGAGAGTTTTAGATAGACTTTTTTCTTCCCGCAAACGGCAAACGTGACCACGTTTTCATCGTTTTCCCGTATTTTACTTTACCTCTTTCATATCTTTCATATCAAAAAAAAAAATTCTTTTGTTTTTCTACTACTTGGATTTTTTTGCGATTCCTTTTCACTCATTTAAGAGAATTTTTCACTGATCAACTGACGTTACACGTTTGCCGTGAACTTCAATCTAAAACTTTCTTATAGACCGTTTCACTGATACGCCAGCCATCTTGGATTCTATCGTTTTGATTCAGTAATAGATTATGGGATGGTGAGAGAGCAAATCATTGGAAAAATTATAGTAAAGTTGTATGTAGTACAGTTTCTTGGTTCTGTTTTCGTCGGACGAGAAGGGCGGACTCCAGGTGGACCCTTAAGCAGTCAATAGCTCTTATAATGTGTTGAAAAAAGAGTTAACTAGCTTGCACGTTCCCAAACGTATCGCTCAGTGGGAGTTTCATTAAGAAGATGAGCTATTTCCTATGCATTCCGACAACTCCACAGCTGCATTCAATAATATCAAGTTACATGTACAAAACGCAAGATAGAAATAGTAGTAGATTAGTTGCTATAGCAACTGTAACAGTTGTTACACAACGATGGCTGTTACTATGATGGAAATGATAGCAGTTGCCATGGCAGCAGGTCTGGCCGGCTATAGTAACTGTTGTGACAAATAAACATGGTTATAGCAATGGTTTAGCGTGGTTTTCATAAAGCTATGAAACAAAGCGTACTAAGAAATGATGGTAATTGAACTTCGTGTCGTGCAATTTGGTCCAAAATGATTCTGGTCCAAAATTGCACGACACGAAGTTCAATTACCACTTAATCATATCCTTTTTGTAATCATACACAAGAAAACGACACGATAAAAAGTGCAGAATAATCAATTTAATGTAGAAGAAGAAGTAAATCAAACAGGTTTTTCCTGGTATAAAATAAACGATTTATCAGCAAATCATTAAATATTCATAAATAATGCTAATCATTCTCTTCTCTGATTGGCTAAAGATGCGATTAAGAGCTCAAAAGGATGCTGTTAAGAGCTCCTAAGGATGCGATTTGGGAATTAATCGCACTCCTTTGAACCAATCAGATTGCAGGATTTGGTAGTGATTACAAAAAGGATATGATTAAGAGTGTAATAGTTAGATAAAAACAATAGGAAACAAAATATTTCACGGGTTTATGAAAGCCACTCTAAGAAGCATTGCCGATAGCGATTGTTATAAAAAGCAAAGTCTTTTAATGTACCGAAAAGCAGGAAATGGCGGTTAATATAAGAACTACAACCTGTCTCATTAAAAAGATTGAGGGATAAGAAATGATTGATTGGCGAAATGATGGCACAGATGCTGTCTCCACACACACATACACACAAATACTAAACGATTAGAACGTTTACCTCCCAGAGTAATCATAGGAAAGAGAAACAGAATATGGTAAGAAAGACAATTGAGTACCTTGAATAAAAGATAGATGGATGGATGGATGGGTGGGTGGGTGGGTGGAAGGATGGATGGATGGATGGATGGAT
>NW_022261297.1:100122-135190 GCF_009602425.1 Actinia tenebrosa | reverse complement strand
TTTTTCTTTTTTTTTGTTGATAAAGTTGCTTTTGGATATCTTAATAACTAAAAAGCGTAAGACCAAACCGCAGAATAATCTGTCAACGGTATTTTGAGTAAAAAATTGATAAAATTGTCTATCTATAAGATAAAATAAAATATTAACATATTTGAGCAGGTATCTTCTACGCTTATTCAGTTTTTTCTCAGAGTCTAAATATTCATATTCCAAATATACCTCTTGTGTACTTCAATAAAAATTAGATTTAAATCTCTAAAATTATTACAAATTCAAAATTTTATTCGAGTTTTCATGAACACACACACACAAACAAAAAAAGAAGAAAAGAAAAAAAAGAAAAATAGGAATGCTTCTGGAAGACTATATACATTAAAAGAACAGTAAAACGAGACCAAAAATTATCAATTTAAAACAACTAAATTTATCTGTACCTTTGTTCGTTAATAACCACGATAAAATAATATGACACGATTAAGAGAAATTTTAACTCACGAAAATGCAACCACACGATGTTGACCAAAACAGCGGGTTTTTTTTTTTGTTTTTTTTGTTTTGTTTTGTTTTGTTTTTTTTTTGTTTTTTGTTTTGCTTAGATTATTTTACTATCTGCATGTTTATTTGGTCGTTTGTTTATTTATTCCTTCATTTTTTGTTCCTTAGTTCGTTCGTTCGTTCTTTCGTCCGTCCGTCCGTCCGTCCGTCCGTTCTTTCGTTCGTTCTTTCTTTTGTTCGCTTACTCGCTCGCTCGTTCGTTCGTTCGCTCGCTCGCCCGCTCGTTCGTTCTTTCGTTCGTCCGTCCGTCCGTTCATTCGTTTGCTTGTTGTTTATTCTTTCCTTTCAGTGGTTAGAACTTTCATTCGCTAGTTTGTTTGTTTTTCTTCGTTCAATTTTTTCTTATTTACCTGTTCTTTGGTTTTTTGTTCGTTTGTTTGTTTGTTTATTTTTGTTCTTTTTTCATCTACTTTTTGACTGAGAACTCATTTTTACTGCACAAAGTCCAAAAAACAAACGATGACGCTCTCAAAATTCCCCCAAATAAGGCAAAAAAAGCAAAACTCCTCATTCCTAAAACTCAAAGAAAACTTAAATCTTGTCTTAGAATGACATTAAATCGCTATTAAAACTTCAAAATAACTGATTTTCTTTCTTGACCTGAAGGGGATTTATATGTCGTCTCTCTATTTTCACAAGCATTATCAAAATGAAAACTCTAATCGGATCAATCGAATCGAACTCCCAGTTCGGATCCATCTTAAAGACGATATCAGAAGCGCAGACCTTTTTTTTAAGAAGATTTACTTACAGGAATGCTAGAAATGAGACGAGACAGAAATTATCTGGGGAAAATATTTGTTTTTCTAGATAATCTTTTTAAAATCGTTTTAGAACTCTGAAACACAAATAAACAATGCTTTTTTTAACCCCTAAGCTGTATGCTAAGAGAAAGAAGTCCTGGCTCCGCTAAGGCTGTTAATATCATTGCAACTTTGCCTTGATTACTGCGAACTTGGTATTTAGAGAAGATTTTGTTGTCATTCTTCAACTGCTTTTTCTTCCTTTTTGGAAATTTTTTTGGGGTTTTAAAATCTTCAAACAGAGATTAAATCGGGGGAAAAACGTTTACAGAGATTTGSTCGCGGAATTCTTCAGTTTTTCAGCTCTTTTTTGAGCAGAGTTCATGGAAAATCACTGGAATTTAGTTGAAAGAAATCTGCTCAGTTTCAATCTCCCAAAATAAAATCAATTTTTWAAAAAAAATCAAGACAGCAAACGAAAATGAATTCCGAATCTTATCTTCTGCGGAAATCCTTGGAGAAAAATATGACTAGCCAATAATCAGCCAGTGTCTTGGTTTAGAGCTTAGAAACGAGAAATAGTGCATCTTTGAAAGGTTATCTTAGATTTTTAATCAAACCTTAATCAGTAGACAAACATTAGACTAAGTTTATTGAATTAGGATCTGACGAAACTAAGGATGAAAGAAAGGGYATAGTTCTTAATCATGTTAGGTAATCTTACTAAGAGCTTCCTTGATTTAAAAATAGAAAGGCAAAGAATTTAAGAGAAAAAATATAAAGAAAGCCGGATTGCATGCGGGAGAGGAAGACAGAAGGAAGAAAGAAGGAAAGATAACAGGAAAAAAGGAGAAAGAAAAAGTGTGAAAATTTAAAGGCATGAATAAAACGGAAAGAGAGAGAAGAAAGGAAGGAAGAAAAGAAAAGAAAAAGAGAAAGAGGATGTTCTAGAGAGGAAAATAAGAAACGAAGAAATAAATAAAAGAAAGGATTGTTTAAAGAAGGAAATGAAATAAATTAACTTTTAATTGTGTAATTCCACAAAACTGGTTAAAAAAATATTTCAAATTTGATCGTAACATTAAAAATTTCATTAGAAGAGAATTAAAAGTGAACCGAAGATTAATTTACGGAAGTTTCAAACCGGGCATCGGTCTTTCTTAAGCAGAAATCCTTGTTTAATGAGACCTCGGCGTCATCAGAAGTTAATGCGAGTATTTTGTACTTCGTTCTAATATTTAATTAACAATCTTTAATGCACCTTCGTTATTCTTATTTCGATCAAAAAACAATAAAATTTGATGTAAATCTTGCTTATCGTTTTATAAGATAGAGGATAATTAACGGCTGGCCTTCAAACACGATTTTTTCCGGCCGCTAAGCATGTCAAAAGAGGCGTCAAACCTTCTCGAACGTTCCTCCCAGTTGAAGCAATTATGCAGTACAATGGTTTTCTGACAGTGAAATGGCTTTGCGAAAACATCATCAGAATCTGGTGAGTCTTTCGCCAAATTTGGTAGGTTTTAGAGGACGTTCTACGGGGAAGATAAGCCACCGACGTGGAACTATTATTTTGCATGAAGTTATTCGTGTCGGTGTTGCAATACAATGGTTTTCTAGCCTTAAAATGGCTTCCTGRCCGTTTATATGTTGAAATTAGCTGAATGGAAAAATCCCGAAAATCTTAGTATTTTGGGGCGTGCATGAACTATTTTATTGCCGCTTGCTTGCTTGCGGCTGTGGTAGTGCAATTCAATGGCTTTCTAACACTGAAATGGGTTCAAGAAAGGGTGCTGGCTATTAATTGGTTGAAATTAGCTAAATAGAAAATCACCGAAAAATCATAATTTTTCGTTACAAAACAACTGCTGTCGGAGACACCCATCGAGACCGCATCAAAACTAACAAACAGACAACCAGTTACTTTTAAAGCGATTAATTTTCCACATTTCCAATCAGCTGACAGCGAAATGGCTTCCTCTGAAATTACCTTAAGTGTAAAATTACAAAGCTTTGACCAAGTTGTCAAAGTGCCACTCAAAAACGCGAACGTACAATTTCAGTATTTAAAAGCAATTAAAAGGTTTCTGACACTACAATGGCTTCCCAAGAGTAAACATTTAAAAYCTGTTTAATGCTAAAATTCCCATAAAACATTCTTTTCCCCTTCTTCCTTGATAAAGATCAGCTTCCTACACAGGTATTACAACATCACATAAATTACATATTTCGGTTTATATTTACTTACAGCCGTCGTAAATGTGTAAAATTCCTGAATATGTCATCCTCGATGTGTGTTATATCGTTGTCGCTCAAATCGCTAAAAATAATAAATAAAAAAAGCAAGAATATATACATTTTTTCAAATAAAAAATTTGAAATATTGGGAATATTACCGGGAAAGATGATCTATTTGCGATGATCACGTTTAGATAAGAAGTAAAAGTCTGTAGGCGAATTTGAGAGTAAAATTGTTCGGCCGGATGTACAGAGATTGTTCTGGATTATATGTTATGAGAAAAACCTATTAAGTGAAATCACTGATTGAGAGCAGAAGTGCAAACCATACATAAAGATATGTTACAGGGCAATAAAATGGAAGATTTTTACACTTTCTTTAATTTTTCTCGTAAAGTAAATGTTGGCTAACAACTTGGTATCTTCACCGACGAGAACTATGATCGTACTTCGAGCTCTTATTTCGTTCATAATTATTTCTTTACTCGAAAATTTTCCTCCAAATTAAAATTCTTTTGCAAAGCGTTTGTCTAGTTGTTTGAACATCGATATAAAATGGTGATAAATCGACTAACGAAGCTTTGCTTTTCGCTAAGTCTTTGCTCATTTTGAAGATGACATTTTGAGTCGGTTTTCCTGTCGAAACGAAAGTTCAAAGCTCAAGAGAAAAGAGGTTAGGTTGAAGATTGAATTTTAAGAAAGAATAACAAATAAAGAATGAAACTAGTGTACCAAAACTTGTATCGGGAAATATTCTTCGAGAACACATCTGGGAAAGCGCAATTTACTACAAAAACATAACATAAAACCAAATAAAACAAACTCAATACAGACAACAACAAAAATTTAAAACCGCAAAGAAAGTGGGCTGCTAATTATCTTCTATACGATATCATAAAAACAAAGAAAGGAAATTCGTGTTTAGAAAATCAAATTTCGAAAAGGCGTATCTGAAAATGAACCAAGCTTTGAACGCCGTAAACGACACGAAACTTCAACGCAATTCGCCTAGGTTTTTAAGTCACCTTTTCCAAGAGTAATATAAAGATTTCATTAATCATTTCTAAAAATACACACAAACAAAGATTTCGCTTTTGCATCTGGTTAAGAAAATAATGGAAGGGGGAAGGAGAAATAGAGAAAAATTTTGACAAACTAAGTAGTGAAACTGAGCTTTCCCATGGAAACTCGAGTGATTTCTGCATGGTGGATTTTACGTTCAGAAATTACCAAATTATTTTGTTCAGTTGATAATGTTTCGAGGAAATATAGAGTGTAAATGGAAAGTTGAGAGTTTTTGATTTAAGTAAAGAAGAAAAAGTAAAGAGTACTTAGCTTACAGTTCAGTGACATTTTCGGGTATTTCTTGAGGAACTTCGCGCAGTTTGTTACTTCTGCATTTCACAACTAGTGCTTCATCAAGGTACCGGCACTCACACGTCGTACGACAAGCTGAATACGTTTCCTCCATATTCAATCCATGCAATTCCCAAATCATTAACGCAGTACAAATAAGCCAGAATTCTCTTCGTCCTCGCTTCATTCTTCTGGGCTTCTACAAAACGAAGCAAGCTTGGCCAAACGTAATGAATTGATAACTATGTTGAACTTCACTGAGTGATTGTTAGAAACCCAATTGGGGACCAGACATCTGATATTGGCAGATCACTTTAACGGAATGTCAAATTACGTTTCAACTCCCAAGTGTGGATAGATGAGTCCCTGTTTTGAGCAATTGTGGGTTATATTTAGCACAAGGAGACTTGATATCGCGATCTTTCATTCTTTGGATCTGTCGGAGTGCTTCCGGCAATGCCGTTCTGGCGTGCAGTAATGATCTTAATCCTTCTCTACCAATGCTCGCTCACTTCTGCGAGTAATATGACCTAAACAAACCAAAATACCTATAAATTCGCTAGAAAACTAACCCCAAATTGTAGCAACTATATCTCAGCCTCTTGAATATTCATTGGATAAATAATCTCGTAATAGAAATAACGACCGACTAAGACAGACGTAGTAATTTCAATGCCTTGAGAGTTCCGCTCATCCGATCGGAAGACGTCAAAATTTACTTGTAACTCATTGCTTCCATTGTTTATATCGCCTTATAATTTCGTTTAAACTCGAAAAAATCCAATTAATATCATCTCACTTGCTTTATTTCATTTCTATGGCAGCGTTTTCCAGAAATTTCGTCTCCAAAACCAACATTAAATTGATAACAGAAAACTTCTGTCGAGACTAATGTAGACAGCGTCCTTTTTAACACGTCTTTTATGAAATTTACTTTAAAAACAATCAAATATCATTTTATTTTTAGGCTAAAACAAGCCTGGCTTGATGCGTATAATCATTTAATCGAATAAAAAGAATTAAATCTAGGAGATTGAGATTAAAACGAGGCGGCTTCCCGACAAATCAGAATAATCAACCAAACCACTATTGCAACGAAACTTCATTCGATAAACTAGAACAGTTCTCATTTTTTCCCTCGACTTTTACAAATCTTTTTTTTTTTTTTTTTTTTTTTTTTTTTTTTTTTTTTTTTTCTGGCTAGTATATTTTCTGTTATAAGAGAGTAGAAACAGAGATTAGTTTTTTTATATATAATGATGATTCAATGATTATTTGACAATTTACTGCATCCTACGTGCATTCAAAGAATGTCTTTTACCAGCTTGACGCCGAAGTACACGCGTTCTATTTCGGACGGAAAAGACAAATTACCGAGCTAACGAGAGTGTAGCGATAAGAATCTATCTCGTCTTTGCTTGTCTTCGCTTTCCTTTGAAGAGCGAAGGTCTGAAATGATTGAGGGGGAGGGAATAAAGCTTTGATCGCTCGATGTGTTGGGAAGGAAAGAAATGAGCTAAAATAAGGAATATGATCTTTTGGAAAACAARACCATCTGTAAGTAATCGACGCCAGAATGGTCTTTTGAACATTTCGTTATCGACTATCCTTGGTGTGGTCGTTTGCAGAAGGATTCGTCTTACGAAACTCTGGTAATCGACCATTTCTAGTATCATGTAAGGGTGGTCGCTTACAGGTGTTGTCTTATAAACCTCTCGTAATCGACCATCCTCAGTGTCACGTAAAGGTGGTCGMTTACAGATATTCTCTTATAAACCTTTCGTAATCGACCATCCTTGTGTCATGTAAAGGTGGTCGCTTACAGAAAGTTTCGTCTTATAAACCTCTCTTAACCGAGCATCCTTGCTATCGGTTAAATGTGGTCACTTAGATGTATTCTCTCATTAACCTCTTGTAATCGATCTACCTTGGTCGGTTAAGGGTTTGTTCGCCAACGGCTTTTCCCACTTCAGACCTCGTGTCATTCCTTTGAGTATAATTTCCTTGTTTACCGGTAATACTCAAAAAGATATTAATATGGATGCCAATCTACCCAAACATTTTAGCGTCAGCTAGGTCGAAATGGGAAAACATTGATAAATTTATTAATAAATTGATTTAAGCCAAAACATTAGACAAAATATTACGGCCCAATTTAAAAAACCCTTTTCTGAGAAGACACTAAATTTCTACTCTTTCGGCTTCTTAATCTTCCTTGGTGGCAAATCTTTCTTCCAAAACACCCAAAATTCCTAATCAACAATATTATATACCTCGAAATTTAGCATTTTACTACACCACTTACCCCACCAGGGGCAACTTGAGCTCTTCAACTGGGAGAGAAGACAAGGAAGCGGCCTGAAACTAAACATGTTTGCGGATAACGTTTTAGAATAAAAATAAATCGTTTTGAAAAATGAGAACAAAGAAAATCATGTTTCAAACTCACCACTAGTAATTTCACTCAAGAGTCCCACGTCCTAGCACCGTTGAGCCCATACTGACCTGTACGAGGCTGCATTCACCAGATATATCAGAGTAAATCACCAAAATAAGAATAACGATATCTTAGAAGATGAAGTCTGTCTTGAGCTGCTMACAGAACGTCCACCTTTTGCAAAGAAACGGGAGACAATATGGCGAAGACTCCGATAAGATTACTCAAGGCTTTTACAAGAACACAAAGAGTATCAAGGACACTTTCATTTGCTAAAGACTTTTTAAAACAGCATAAGCACTAATTTCGCTTGTCATTCGATGAAGGTTAAAATATGTTGATATAACAAGTGAAGAGTTTGACATTCAAGGGTCGAAAGCTTTCAAAATGGGAAATGAAACCACACCAGTTTGTTATAATAAGTGTTTACACTAATGGCTTCGCTAGACTTTAATTCTATTTTATGAATGCATAGATACGACGAAAACCTATTATAAACCTCTAACATTGACGCATTGTCATTGTTCCATGAATATTGCTTCTCAAAAGCAACAAAAAGAAAAAAATTTATCCAAAAGCGACGATTTTTTTAAAAAAATTCTGGGCTCAAGTTTCAGCYATTTTGAATTTGTTGTTTCCTGGAATCTGATTGGTTATTGGACCCATAATAATCCTCGTGCTTCGCAGCCAATGAGCTTTTTTATCAGGTATTTTTAAATTAGTGAAACAAAGAATAATTATTACACAGCTGGAATCTGAGCTTATGTTTTAAATTAGTAGGTACTGTGAAGGAAATAAGTTCCAAACTCAGGAAAATATGGTTTWAAAAAAGTGTGAACTTTGTAAGAAAACCTTCGTCATGTCTACCAACAATGATTTTTTTTATTATAAAATTTCGATTTTTTGAAAACTCGTTCTTATCTTCGTAAGTTTTAAACATATTTCCTTCAAACTAATTTTCACTAATTTTTAAATGCTTTTTCCAGTTATGCCAGTTATTCTTCTGTCCTGTGAGTCTTGAAGAAGTTTGGAATTACATGAGAGAAGCTCTAGCATTTGCTTACGACAAATTAGGCTAAGCTAAAGTATATTTCTGTTATTAAGCCTATTAAATCTTCTTATCCTTTCTCAAGTACTTTAAAAAGCTTTGCTCAGGATTGCGGTTTTCAAAACAAATCATTAGGGCATGCTTTACCGAGTTTGAAAATCCTCTAAGATTTAAAATTTTTTTTTCGATTGTTATCATTGAAAGAATTTGATTTGTTTGTTTGTTCTATTTTTCGCGTTTTGATTGGTTGAGAGCGCGTCATTTGTGAGAGCACACAGCACACGCGCACACACTTTTTAAATCGTATCAAAAATAATAATGTTATTTGTTTTGTTTTTTTTTGTTTTTTTAAACTTGCTTGCTGTGCTGTGTGGAGTTATAAAACACTTGCGGAATGGAAGAATACTCGAGAAGATCCGCACTTCTCTCGTGTTCTTCCAAACCCCGCAAGCTTTACTAGTATAACTGCGCACAGCACGCGCGCGCATTTTTTATTTCTTCATTTTTTCTAATTTGTTTTCTTGTTTAGGTATGTTTGTCTTCGTCTGCTCGTTTCTTTGCTTCTTCGATATTTGTTTGTTCGCTTGTTTCTTTGTGTTATCGTTTATTATTTGCTTGTTATTTGTTTGTTTGTGTTCGTTTGTTTTTCGTTTGCTTCTTTGTTGTTTTTTTCGTGTTCGTTCTTTTGTTTTCTTGTTTTTTTTTACTAAAGTTTGTTCGCTTGTATCATCCTTTGCTCTCTCTCGATTAAATGTTTTTCTGCTAGTTCTCCAAATTTCCTCCCTCCGCAAAACCCACTAAGCTTTCTACATTTTCAATTCTACATAAATAAAATTTGAAGGCTTGTTTATTTTATTTTATCAGTTTACTATAAAATAAATTTCAAAATCCCCCGGGTTTACGTGGGCGTAATGGAATCATACCGCGTAAAAACGTTATCGGGAAGCTTAATATCAATATCTTTAGGAGAGCGAAAAATATTCATCGAAAAATATAGAAACTTTGCATAGGAAAACACGAAACATTCATGAGAGCAATACCATAAATAATGGACTAGAAATGCTTTGGAAAAGAACTGTAAACATTAATGGTCTGTTTTATAAAAGATCAACACGAGAAAATAAGCTTTGCTCATTCAGGTATTACAAACTTATCTGTGCACGTTGGTTTTATCGATGCTTTCGAAGGTATGATAAGAGAGTACTGTACTATATACTAAATGGAAAGAAAGTGCTGGTTTTCGAATGCTACAATATTAAGGGTAGCTTGGAATGTAAGAGTTTCCATCCATCCATCCGTCCATCCGTCCGTCCGTCCGTCCGTCCGTCCGTCCACTCATCCATTCATTCTTCTTTCCTTTTTTTTTTTATTTATCTTTTTCTATTTTTTCTCATTCTAATTCTCTTCCATTTCCTCTCATTTCTTCCTTTATTTGTTCCTTGAATTACGCATGCGCGAATCGTTGAAGAGCTCGTTCTTGCTCGGTCGAAGCCAATGTTCATCTTGACCTCCGACAAAAAGCAAAATAAAGCAAAATAAACGTGAGCACTGAGTACGACTTAACCGAGATGAAAAAGGACCTAAAGATCTAAAATTTTAATTTTGATATCTCATTCCATTAGTATAAATTTATATTACACTCACTCGGTAAACACCGCTGTGATCATTGACTACAGGCTCATTTGCAAAGTTTTACCCTCGTTTAAGAGCAAATCATTTACAAAAGTCAACTATAATATAAAGAATGCGCAACAATAGGACATTTGCATTATGGCGTCATGTAACTACACTTTCAGAATCCCTTGTACACTTTCTTTTGCACAAATCTTCTTTCTATTCTCATGAGGGAATACATATTTGAACAAGAAAGAAAATTCGCGAAACATTTTGGTCAGCGGTAGTAAAATGATCATGCAAACGTCGTATCCCACATGTTGTAAATGATATTTATGAATAGGCTGACTTATAAATGAGGCTGACTGTATACATAATGAGTCTGGCCATAAACACAAGCGGTGTACATTGAATGAGAACGAAGGCTACACTTCTTTACCTTGGGCGTTATGTTTTCTCATTTCAGACCACGTGTCATTCTCTTGAGAATAAGATTCTTTGTTTGAGTCGCATCCACATTCATGTGTCTTCTCATGCGCAACCGTTCAACAAAGAAATGATACTCTAGGGAATGACACGTGGTCTGAAATGGGGAAAACATTTCGCCCAAGGTAAAGAGGACTTTTCGTGGAGATTTTTCACTTCTTGTTTAAAAACTTAGAAGAAGCTTTCATGTGTCCCAAAGAAGCAACTTTTCTGTCCTCAGTTCCATTCTTGTTTTTAATCTTCGAACTCAACGAACCAAGTTTCGTTGCGGCCAATCTTCCTGTAATTTTCATTCTTGACAATGGGGACCCTCGGTCAGTACTTTTTTGTCCCACAGTTCCAACTTTACCAGGGGAGGACACGGGATTATTGACACGTGGTTGGGGAAAGACTTTTCCCAGTTCCTYGAATGATTTGGACTTAATAGAGTCTTTCAGACTCCCTTGAAATGCCCGCACTCCATCTCCGAACCCCCCCGGACGCACTAAATCTGAATCCATAAGTCCGGGGGAGGGATTAGTAAAATTATCATCTAACGTCCGTCCCCCCTCTGCGATGACATTAGTGTCGCTACTGCTTCCCCCTGGAATTCTACTCTCCAAGTTCATTGTTCCGGGGGAGTATATCTTCACTCTCTGTGTCTTAAAAGCAGCTTTCTCGATGGCTGGAGTGTTAGAAATGTTTATCATATCGATATCAGATATAATATTCGAGGATTTCGGTTGAGATTCGCCTTTTTTAATCGTATTGTTCGCTTTCTTGAAACTTGTGTCCTTTTTACCGAAGCCGCACATTGAAAGAGAAGATTTTACGAATTCAAGTGGAATTCTACCAACGGTGCCATCGAAGCGATTCTTCGTCACCTGCGAATGGTAGGAAATTTAGCCTCAAAGTTACACTTTTCGAGACATCGGTATTCGGTTTTGATTCGGGTAATATTCGGGTAATATTCGGGTTGTCCAATGGCCTCTTCATTATCCGAATTTACTTTGACCTTATTATACTGGAGTAGTTTTCTGGACGCGCTAATGTTAAATTACGACAAATTTATGAATAATTTCACAAAGAAGACACCTAAGTAATACGAACAAACAACCTGTATAATACGAACATACTGGTAATACAAAAGCTCTATAATACGGACAACTGAATACAGACACCTTCATAAAACGGACACCTACACCTGTGTAATACAAAAACCTCTGCAATACAAAAACAATAATGCTGACACCTCTACAATACGGACACCTATGAAATAAAAACCTCTCAAATACGGACAAAGACTTCCAAAAAGGATACCGGATCGACCTGACCTCGGTGGTCGTATTAGAGAGGTTCAATACAATTATTCATTCGGTACCTGTAGATATTTCTCTCCTTTTCCTTTTTTGTCTTGTAAGATGAGCACGTTATCGGCCTCTTGGCTCGCTTTTGCCGTACCAAATATGGAAGCAGTTTGAAGCTCTACGTCATCATTTTCCTGCAAAAAACAAAATCCAACAAGTGATTTCAAACGAGTAATTTTAAACACAGAATGTTTATAATGGAACTCAAGGGTGACCTAGCAGTGTACTTGCCGCTCACCTTTGAGGTCTGGGGTTGGATTTCTGTTCCCAGTATTACATGTGAATAAAGTTCGTTAGGCCTCTATCTTGATTGGAGGATTTTTCTCCGGGAACTTCAGTTTTTCTCCCTCCGCAGGCTAACATGCTAAATTCTGTGAGTTAGCCGTGACCTGACTTAGGTCAGCCCAGAGGTTGTTTCGGCCTTTGATCTGTGAGTTAGCCGTGCCCTGACTTAAATCAGAGGTTATATATTGAAGGATTACAAAGAAATAGTTCGAACCTAGCATCGTTGAGTATGCTGAATTTGATCGGGTGAGTTGTGTAGTGCTATTCGTGGTGATTATATGGAAGTCATCGAGTCAAGTTTAGTAAATACAGTACTTACCTTTCTTGGGTGAATGACAAGCGTGACATGGACATTCTTTGAACTGGCAAAACTCCTCAATGAAGATATTGCATGATTTTGAACAGAAAAACGATCTTCGGCCCTTAAAATAAAAATAATTCTTGTGAAGAATGCTACGGTTTAATGGACGCGCCTTTTACGGGATTTTTAATGGGAAGGTGCGCGCGCCGTTTTAGAAAAGCTAAACCTTTCCCGCGTTTTTGYTTTTGTTTTTTGTTTGTTTGGTTTTTTTTGAMGGGGGAAATGCGCGCGCAATTTGCCAGAAGCTTAACGTTTCCCGAATTTTTTGATGGGGAGATGCGCGCCATTTACCGGAAGCTAAATTTCCTCGCTCTTTTCATTTGAGTATAAGTAGACGCGGGTCCCCTTAACCGGAAGCCAACTTTTCCCGCCAATTTTGAAAGATAGACGCGCTTGCCATTAGTTTACTTCTCCCTCTCCCCCGACACGAGCGACGAACATGGCGGACATAGACTTGTTTTACAGACTTAATATATCTACCTTAAATTTGAAGTCATGAACTGAAGATTGTCGATGATGATGTGGTCGATATCAAACACATACACGGCATGTGCCATTGTCTGTCAAACAAATCCAGAAAACAAATAAGCAAGGCCCATGTCATTAATAGTTAAGCTTTTTTTATTATTGTTCTGTGACCCGGTGCGTTTTTTAGCATTCTGTTTGAATTAGCAGTGACTGGCTTAGCAGATATCATTTTTGTACTGTGGCTATGCCGTGAGCATTTTCACATGCATTGAAGTCTAATGCTTGCTGAAGGAGAGAGATTGTGAGGGAGGAAGAGGGAGAGGGAGAGAGTGCGGAAGGAAAAAGAGAGAGAAAGAGAGAGAAAAAGAAAGAGAGAGAAAAAGAAAGAGAAAGAAAAAGAAAGAGAGAGAAAAAGAAAGAGAGAAAAAGAGAGAGAGAGAAAAAGAAAGAGAGAGAAAAAGAAAAAGAAAAAAAAAAAAGAAAGAGCGATGGGGGAGCAGCAGATATCATTTCTGTAAAATGGCCATGCAGTGAACATTCTCACAGTCATTGGAAATCTAATGCTTGTTGACGGAGAGAGATTGTGAGGAAGGAAGAGGGAGAGGGAGAGAGTGCAGATAGAAGGAAGAGAGAGAAAGAGAAAGAAAAAGAAAGAGCAAAATAAAGAAAAAGCGATGGAAGAGAGAGAGACTGAGTATCATGGACTGGTACCTCAATAACAGTGCTGATGTTCTGTGACCCATAAAAACACATGAAGTACATCGGTAACATCTCAAACTTATCAGCCCAGTAATTGAACTGCTGGACGTTCTTCTGGAGATCCAGTCTGCAAGAGAATTTACTCATTAATCAAAGGAAGGATCAATGGCAGGATTCCAATAACCTTGTCCAGGAATACCTGGAAATCCAGAAAACGGATGGCATCATCATACATTTCAGGGCACCATTTTTGTTAAGATACGAGAGTTAACTTGATGATTTGAAAATGAAAGAGGAAAAATGTGATGTGGAGTTTAGGGAGAGAGGACAAAAGAAAGCTAAATAAAATCAATGTACTATGCTTTACAAAATCATTACTTACTTTATTACTACTGGAAGTGGAAACTGAGGGGGTGGGGGTCAGGGAACCTTGGGTTAGGATGGTAAGCTAAGGGAACAAGTTCACGACTATATACTCACCCTGAATACTGGTTCATCATTATTTTGGCTAAACGTACATTTCGTATCTCAAAGCTTCCCCAGAGAGTATTCACCTGTAAAATGATTTAGTAAAGACTTTAACACTCAAGGATCAATATTATTCATATTATGCATGGGGGAATGAAACGGAGGCAGAATGGTCGCGTGGTCATAGCGTCAGTCTCGCAATCCGGTGGTGCCGGGTTAGAGTCCCGGGGAGGACACCAGCTGAGACTGTATTTGTCCTGATTCCTGATTAGTTCAGATTCAGTTTCTCGACCATGCTTGTAAATAGCCAACTGGTTTGCCTCCTTGCCAGTTGGGATTTTAATAAAGTGGTTGACCAATTCTCCTGAGGCAGGGGCTCACATATAACTGGCTCAAAGGTGCACACTTTACCACCTCAGACTATCAGTGCTCATTGTTACGTTCATTTAAAGCTAAAGCTAAGAAGAACAGAGAGAACAGTGATCCTGAGGATTGAGCCTCTAGCTTTGAAGGCTGCACACTAAACATCTGAGCTACACCTGATTCTTAAAAGTGTGCTGCAAGTGTGCAGTACAACTTACTCCTTGTTGGCATAAATCTACAGACATCTCACTGAGCAGTGTTGTCTTGCCGGCACCAGTTGGTCCTGTGAATATTGTCAGTTCACCTCGACGATGTCCTTTCAGAAGAGCATTTAACTTCGGGAAGCGACTCCACTATGAAAACGATACATGTGTTAGCATAGCCTAACAATCTAACATTCTATATTCCAATTCAATCTGTGAGTCAGGTAAACTCTGACTTAGATCACCCCACAGTGTTGTTTCAGGGTCATTCGTCAACGTGAAAAAAGATCAAAAAAGATTCTATTTCATGATAAGAAAATAATTACCTTGACTCCAGCTACTTGATCCGCATTCACAAACTCACTGTAAACTTCATTCCTCAGCTATTTCGATACAATAATAAAAGTCAAACAATCGAAGACTCTACATTGGTGTGATATGTTCTTAATATACACTAATAGTGCAGGAGGTCATGGGTTCAAGCCTCAGCTGGACCAATTACCACTTGATCAGGGTCTTAAAAACCCGGGGGGAGGACTCCGGGAAAAAAGTACCAGGGATGCTCATCGTATCTCTTGTGGGCAAAATTTCGCAATTTGGTATCTTTTAGTGTGTTAAATGCAAATTTTGAAAATCAGCATTTTCTGGTATCCTTCAGAGTGTTGGAAAAGGAGAGAAGTGGGCATCGATATCGCTTATCCTAGGCGCTTTTAATTTAATATTATTTGTCGTGGTATCTCTTAGGGGTTAAAAATCATTTAGCCACGCCCTTTTTAAAAGACTTCCAGTATCTTTTAGGGGTCTTTTTGAAAATTTCCGATGAGCATCCCCGGTACTTTTTCCCGGAGTCCCCCCCCAGGCTTAAAACGTCTGAGTAGGAGGTCCTAGCTGCTTTTGCTCTGAAAATGTCTGCAAATGGTTTTCTTTAATGATTTTTTTAAATGATTTTAATTTTAATTAAAACTAGCACAGAAGGTTTATCATTACCTCTTGAAAGGTGGCAATCTTCTCATGGTTTATTGGCTTTGAATTCATTAAGAGCTCCTTCAAATCAAGACCCTTTAGTAGTAAAGAATAAAAGAACAACGTTTCACATTGTCGTTGAAAATACAATGGGGGTCTTCATTGGTGTAGCAAGCTTTATTGTATTCTGGGTTAGGGTTTTTGTTTTGCAGGGTATTGTTTAGCTCCAAATTCATTATTCACAGCTATTGTTTTATTGTCTTCATGCCTCAGGTGCCCCGCAACACCAAGAAAAAGCCTCAAATGGCTACAAACATCTTGTCCACCTAGTATATGAAGTGAAACATGGAAAATTCTTCGGAATGGGAGCAGTTCAGCTTCATGCTTTTAATTAGCCTTAATTAATTAGCCTTAATTAATTAGCGTGTTGTGTGAGGTCATCGCCAAAGCAACTGCCAGCAGTAGTGGCACACTGCAAGCATTAGTGCATTTTTATTGGATGCGCAACCCACCTTATTCAAAGCATCCAGAGCTCCTGTCGGTGGGCTTTCACATGTTGGCCTGAAATTAATAAATATATCAATAAAAGGTGAGGGAACAAATAAGAAACATAGGCCCATTCCATACACTTCACTATACTCATGTGCCGAAATTAATATAATTACAGTAGGTTTAATTGTCTCCAAATATTTTTGGAGCGACTGCTGATTCAGAACTTAATRTGTTGAACTAAATTACAGTAGGTGACTCCAGTCATAATATGCTGAACACACATTGATGAATTAAGTACAGCAAAAGAGTGCAGTATAAATGAGTTTGGTCTGACAGTTTAATTGTACGGCAAACATGTCAAGTTTGACACTCTTGGCACATTATCTGACTCTGGAGAAGCAGCTGATTAATATGTCACTCTTTTGCCATACTACTATAGGTTTGGTGAGGGTAGAATGGCATACTATTATTATTATTATAATTATACAGCTTCTCATTAATATTCCCATATAGGTAACTGTCCAATTATTTTCTTAATTGGACAGGTCTTGTTGATATGGGATTACTTAGGCAGCTATATAATTAATAGGTAATGGGATTTCATGCTCCCCAATCAAGAAATAATTAGACTCGAAAAATTCCTCTGACTGCCAAATTGGACTCAGCCTACGGCCTCATCCAATTTTGTCAGTCCTTGGAATTTTCCTCGTCCAATATTATTTCTTAATTGGACAGCATGGAGTCCTATTACATATACTTATTATTATTATTATTAGCAATTATTCTTTTAGTATTTGAATTAAAGTTTTCAATTTTTTTAAATTATTATTATTATTATTACTATTATTATTGTTATTATTATTTTTAATAGTGTCTATATCAGTTTTTCATGAAAGTACTACATTTAGTTACCTTACGATGTGGCAGCGCTGAATGCTTAGCTTCTTGGAGAAATGGTTGGCTGCTTGCCTGGACCGCACATCATCACCAAACCAAAGGATAATACGCTGAAACTGTTCCAACTGAGGAAGAACCTTAAGAAAAGATGTGTTTGGTGAACGGTGGGAATTTTACAGAAAAAGACAAATTAGAATAAAGTGAGCAGCATGCAATGTGCTGTAGGTCATGCCTGGTGTTTTCTAGTTTGATTCTCAAGTGAATAACATATGCATGTTGACTTTGTTTGATGCGTTAAAAAAATGAATTTATATAGCAACATTTCCAGCAGCTCAATGGCGCTTTACAAGATCATTGGAGGACTTTACAGGCTGCATATTAAGGTGCTAGTAGCAGCTGTGCAGCTTACAATCATGAGTGTGAAATGTTAGTAGATTAGTATTATGCCTCCAAATTAGGATAGGCTGTTGTTCTATTTTCCCTTGCCATAAGGATTTTTCTCCAGATTTCCTTCGTTTCTTTCCTTGAACATGTGAGTTGAGTGTTGAATGTTGTAAATGGGACATGTAGGGGCAGTGCATGTGGAGCTAAGCTTACACAAGATAATGACGGTAGCTTAAGTTAAGCTTATAAGTATATAATAAAAAAATAACAATATTCAATACATACAAACCTCTGGAGGGAGTGAGTGAGTTCCTAGAGGCAGTGAAATAGCAGGGTATGATGTGGCTTGATTTACAGCTATGGCATCAAATTCATTCAGGGTCAACACCACCTTAAAATAGGTTAATGGTGTTAGGATTAATGAGTGTGTAAAGTAAGTTAAACAAGGACTGCAGTATATGATCYCTGGACTTGCATGGTTTTTGTCTGTCAACAATAATCTTCCAGGGGTGGATCCAGGATTTGGTTCAGGGAGGGATGCGACACACATTGTTAACACAGGGAGGGGTACACCCCTTAGAATCAAAGGCAAAAAACAAAATTGGTTTTCTTCCAAGTAGGAGGACAAAGTGTAACCAGGGAGGGGTGTGCACCCCCTGCATTCCTCCCCTGGATCTGACCCTGTCTTCCCTTGTTCTCACCCTTTCTTGCCATGCAAGTTTTTCTCTGGGTTTTCTGGTTTTCCTCCCATCCAAGGAAATCAACATGTTCTCTTCCTTTCACTGAGGACACTCAACCAGTGAACACTTTCAGTTTTTTGAAACTTAATTTGAGAGCCAACCATTACTTATTACCTCTTTGGCATCTAAAGGGACTGTATTCCAACCAAATAACCCTAGAACACCCAACCTGAAACAAGTTGTTGATCTGAATTAAATTTGTAAAAAATATGGGGATGATGATGATGATGATGATGATAATGATCTTGATGATGATGATGATGTTGATGATGACACTGATGGTTATGGTGATGATAATAGTGATGATTGCTGATGATGGTAGTAATAATAATAATTATAATAGTGTCTATACCTTGGTTGCATTGCCACCCCTGTGCTATCCTCCTCCTGGTCCAGCCTGACAACTTTTACTCCATGAACAACAGACTTGTTAGAGTCATACCAAGGAAATACAATACAACTGTGTTCCTTTGATGTCCCATCAGGCTCAGAAAACTGATAACCATCAACATTAAAATGTTTTTAGAAGTACAAAAATATATAATTGAAACAAAAAGGTTTACAAAAGAATAACTACATCTATCAGGCCTTTTTCCTTGTATTTACTTTATTGCATTCATTTACTGTAACCAGTGTAACTATTACCTTCATTTTCTGTAAAACTCTATGCTTTACTACTATTTTGTTCATTACTTTGTTTACTCCATCTAATTTTGTAAATTTATATTAAGTGATCTCCCTAGATGAGCTAGCATGAGAGCTCTTGGAGACAACTTATAGAAACTAAATGTTTAAATAAATAAAAAAGAAGGCTGATAACCAATTTATTTATTCATTTATTTACAAAGCTTCACCTCATAATAAAGATATAATAAACTACAAAATAATATACAAAACAAAACAAAAAAGAAACACGAATGAGGAATGTCCATGGAACTCAGAGAAGTAGAAAAAAGTTCTTTCATTTTGCAACACAAAATTACTCCAATACTGACTGAAGTTCCACAAAACGTTTTGCCTTAAAAATATAGCTAATGATATGGGATACAGATATTTTCACTGGAGATAATATTATGCAGTTCACAGAATACTAAATAATAATCAAATAGTTTTGACTTTACCTTGTGTTGGGCAATATGCACTTGGTATTTCTCAAGCAATTCTTCAGAAATATTCTGGAAATTTAATCAATAATTAAATCATGCACCCTAGATTTACTAATTTATGATTGTAGCTCGGTAATTAAGTAACTACTAGCAGTTGGTATGCTGAATAATGCACTTGGGACTAATGTTTTGCCTGTTTCAGACCACCTGTTGCTCTCTTAAGAATAAGATTCTTTGTTTGAGTTGTATTCATATTCATGTGTCTTCTCATGTGCAACCGTTAAACAAAGAAATAATACTCTAGGGAATGATGCGTGCCCATGAGAATAAGATTTTTTATTTGAGTTGTATCCATATTCATGTGTCTTCTCATGTGCAACGGTTAAACAAAGAAATAATACTCTAGGGAATGATGCGTGCCCATGAGAATAAGATTTTTTATTTGAGTTGTATCCATATTCATGTGTCTTCTCATGTGCAACGGTTAAACAAAGAAATAATACTCTAGGGAATGACACGTGGTCTGAAATGGGGAAACAGTGCATTACATCTATTTGAGGTTTTTATAAAGAGACTGGGAGATAATGGCCATGAGAATGAGAAAGAGATAAGTAATTCACAATGTGTAGTTCCAAAAATTATCCATACCCACCCCACAGAGGAATTTGGAATTTCTGAAAAGTAGGGGGGTCGGAGAAAGAACAAAAATTACAGAGTTTGTATGGAAGAAAATTGGAATTTCTGGGGGGTGGGGGGGGGTGTCTTCCTTTGTGAGGGGGGTACAGATAATTTTTGGAACTACACAATTTGGAAAAGCTGTAGGATATATATAGGGTGATGGCATTCCATAGTATATACCTTAATAGAAAACTTTTCTAAAATGTTCCTTTTCACTTGGTCATCCGCTCCAACAAGTGGTTTGCGGTCTCTCCACAGCTGTAATGCTTTAGCATTGGTGTCAGCACTGTTGACAAGGGGTGCAGTATATGAGGACACATGCTGTGTTGATGGCACAGCATTCCCATCACTAGTGGCTGGTTCAGACATCATCGCCTGTCAAATTTAATAACAACATTTATTATTATTATGAATAATTGATGAGTAAAAACACAAATAAAGTTATCACTATTGACAACAATGGAAATGAAAAGACAAAAATGAAGTGAAGACATGGACGAGACCTTGACTTGAAAAAATGACAGTAATGGCAATGACAGGGACGACAATGATAGTGATGGCAATAAAATGAATGGCAATGACAATGATATTGATGTTAACCCCATGACAACAATGACAGCAATGGCAATGACAGGGATGACAATGACAGTAATGGCAATGACAGGGACGACAATGACAGTAATGGCAATGACAGGAACGACAATGATAGTGATGGCAATAAATGGCAATGACAATGTTAGTGATGATAGCCCATGACAACAATGACAGCAATGGCAATCACAGGGATGACAACACCTTGACGACAATGTGAATGACGGCAATGATAGTAATAGCAATGACAGCCTGTAGTGACAATAAGTGATAACAATGATATATAGTGACAACAACAGTGATGACAATGGGAATGACAGCAATGACAGTGACAACAAATACAAGTGAATATCCCAAGGTATCATGGCCTGTCTGCGGAGACCCCTCTTTCCACTAGTAGTTTAATCATTGCATGCATGTGTTTTTGAGGGAGTGGGGGGGGGGGGGGGGGGGGGGGGGGGGAGAGGTGATTTGGTGATGCAAGTGGAAACACCACTCTATGAAGATGCGAATAAAAACAGAAAGTACAGAGGATATTAAAATATAAGCAGATTACCTTAAATTGTCTCCACGATCCAGACCTCCCACAATTTTTACAAAAATGACTTCCAGTAGTCTTATTAATATACATGCATAAATCAGCTTTCTTCCCCGCAGACTCGCTCTTCTTCGAACAAGACAAGCACGCCACGACTATCGACGTATGTCCATGCTCAAAACGAATTCCCTTTGACGACAAAAACTGTTCAATTTGTTTTACAGAAGGAAGATTTAGAGCTGCGCTGCTTGATAAAATCTTCCTCTGGTCGTTTGTGCTGGAGTAGAATAATCGTCTGGGGAAAAACTCCGTCTGAAAACCCATAATATTAGTTGTACAATTTCTGCACATCGTAGGCATTGTCTTTGATGCCGGGTGTCCATTTTTCACACAACCAGAGAACAAAATACCTCTCTGTTTAGTAAAATAGTGTCTAAAATGTAAATTATTCGACTCCACGTGGAACAGACTCCAAACTCGCGGGTTTAGAAAACGTTGCTTGCGCAAAAATCTTTGAGCCATTTCTGGTAAATAGYGACTCCCTTAGAATGTTAATCACTCATAAAGCGTTTTTACGCCTCATCTTATGCTATTTTGGCCATGAATCGCAGGAAAACTGGTCCAAAATATCACCTGTTTATGACTTGTTTTGAGTATTTGGCGCCATGTCGGGCTGAAACAATCGATATTTGGTTAACATATGGTCTGACATTAAAATCTTTAGGGAGGGGAGGGAAAGAGAAAAATGGCTTCGTATTAAAAAATCTTTCTTTCTATTTAAAAACATACTTTGAAAAAATATATTAACAATTTTAATATTAATATTAAATAAATTTTCTAGAAAATTAAATGATCTTTGATGATTTCATTCGATACCATGCCGAGCAATTGTCTATATTTTATTTTTTTCACACAATCTAGAATAATTTTATAGAATAAGTATCTTAGTAAATAAAATATGATCTTAATAAAAGATATATATATTTATCTAATATTTTTTCTTTAGCTCCGCATCCACTCACCTCCCACCCCTCCCATACAATAYCATTTTGTCCTGCCAAACACGTGGTCTAAACATGGCGGCCGAAGGAACAGGCCATTTATCTTTGACCGAAGCTCGTCGAAAATGCGAAGAAAAATACTCATGTTTTACCAAAATAGAATGCACAGAGTGCATGAGTCTATCGCCCAGTTATATAGGTAGACTCAAAGAGGGTATAGAAGAAGAATTAAGCAARAAATTAATGAAATTTTGCGAGAAACTTCAAGGGGTAATCGTTGCTTATGACAAAATACAACTATTGCGAAGACATGGCAGCATTGTGGAGGAATCGCCTTTTATTCATTTCGAGGTCAAAGTGAACTACATTGTCTTCCAACCACAGGTTGATAGTAAACTAATCGGAGTGGTGAACAAATTTGGCTACGATCACATTGGATGTTTGGTGCATGGGTGTTTTAATGCTTCCATATCAAATCCAAGGACTCAAAATGGACATTTCACTGATAATTTAAAGCTTGGAAGTAGTTTTACGTTTAGGGTCGTTGGTTTAGAGTCTCTTAATGGTGTTTTATTGATTACTGGAGCTTTTGATGACAAAACACTTCGAAAGAAGTCTAAGAGGTAAATATGACTAACATTGTGAGAGATAGCGAATGAACATGGTGCATTGTGGTCTAGCTTGGGTACAAACATCTTTTGTTCATCATTCCTGATYATAATGTTGTTTGTGATGAAGTTAGACCACAATGAATCCTGTTTATCGATGGGAATATCGATGGGTCCTGTGTAAACTGTGATTGGCTCAAAGGCTGTTGTCAATTCTGTATTATAACATTACAGTGTGCCATACCCATTTCACAGTCATACCTATGATATCTACATTGCAACATTGTACATCACTGCCACTTTATCCAAACATTGCACAATCATTGCTGGGCTTCATGTGGAAAATCCAGTTTGACAGGAAGTTAACTATAAAATAAACTTGAAACTTGAAGTGAGGTAATAAACACCAAAGCGAGACTGCCCATTGGAGATGTCTCGAGCGGCCAGGGTAGAGGTTTCTTGGCTTTGCCCCTTGAAAACAACAAAAGAGAAAAGGTAACAAGGAACCTCTGTCACCCAGGGTTAAGGACTGGGGAACCAGACAATTGTTGACCAGGCTGGGTGAAAGAATTTTTTTAGTGTGTATTGTCAACTCTTAAAACTCCGCTGTATGTGGGCTTAGCCTTGAATCCTTGAATCTCGAAAGGGAGGCTAAGTCCCCATACACTGGAGTTTATGAGTTGCTGATACCCATTTTTGACGAATTTTTCTTTTCTCTATAGCAAAAAGTCACTTGACAGAGACAAGAATAGTGATCCAACAACTGAAGGAACTGAAATACAAACCTCGAAAAAATCAAAGAAACATAAACAGGAGAACGATTCAGAAACGGAGGGACCTGTTGCTAAGAAGAAAAAGAAACTATCGAATGGTGATGCTCGTAGAGATGAAGAAGTATCAGCTAACAAAAACAATAACAATGAAAAAAACTTTAAAATCAAATCTGAGAAAACGAGTAATGACGATCATATTAGTAGTTTGAAAAAAGCAAAGAAAAAGAAGAAAAATCATAATTTGTGAGTTCGACAAATGTATTTTTAAATTGCAGTATTAAAACAAAGATTCCCACAAACTGATCTAAATTTTTATTATGTTTTTACAGAATCTACAATAATCATTGTTCAAAGCATTTTATATGTTTCTTCCATCCAAACAACCTCAGAATATCTAAAATTTTGTGCTTGTTGATCCAAAAATTACTTTGGATCAAAGACTGAATAAAGCCATAACGCATGGAAAAGCATGCCATATCTCGAGGTATCTGGATTGCAGAAACATGAGAAGTTCTGTTACTTCATTTTCGTTCTTGGCACTAATTACAGATACAAATGTGTAGTTCCAGAAAATCTCCATAAACCACCCACAGAAAAAATCTAAAATTCTTTAGGGGAGGGGGTGAAAGAAAGAAAGAACAAAATTACAGTGAGTTTGTATGGATGAAAATTGGAAATTCCTGGGGGTAGGGGTCCTTTTACAAATTCCCTCCGTGGTGGAGTATGAATATTTTCTGGAACTACACAAAATTTTGTTTGTCTTCAAACTATTTTTCTAAGGAAAAAAAATTGAGTTCAGATTTTTTCTGAAAAAAATAACTTGTAAGACAAACAAATACCTTTATCTTCAGTTGGGTTATGTTTTTCACAGACTCTTTCTAAATTTATACATTTGAAAAAATTATAGATTACAGTTCAATTAGTCAGGGTCATGCAGCCTCACTACAGCATTAAGATCATTTAAATACCAACAGTAAAAAAATATGCTCTACTTCAGTTATAATACAAACACTTTGTTATAGCCCAATTCCGAGACATGCTTCACTTGTCATGCACCAGGGCTTAAAATAAAGGCTGGTAAGTCACCAGTCATGATGACAGGCCAAAATAGTTTTCGCTCGGTCATACCTCATTTTGGCCTCGAAGTTACTGGTCAAAATGACTGGCAAGGCAAAGATTTCACTGGACAAGTTCTAATTCTGGGCAGACATTGTCCGATGTCCAGCTGTTATTTTAAGTCCTGTGCACAAAGGTCTTAGTAGGAGCCTACATGCTAAATTCAATGTATTCATTTCTCCTGTTGCAAATCACTGAGTATTATGAAGCCTCACATTGAATCCTTTGTGTGTGAAAAGCGAACCATATCTCAGAAGTGGGCTATTCCACAGACCTCCATTAGAACACATTAATATTCTAAACAAAATGGAGCAGGTATTTGTTTTATATTTTTGTTAGTATCTTATTTTCAATTACAGTATTACAGAAGTTAGTTTATGCACAGATCGTCTTATCATAGCAGAGTACTATCATGCAAAAACTCTATTCTATTCTATTAGGGAATGGTTAAAAACCATGTATGCTGAAAATAAAATTTAAAAAATTGATTAAAAATATGGATATTTTTTTTTATGGACCCTGGAACTATTACAGTGCGACTACTCCAACCAAGGCCACCTCGACAAATTTTCTACAAATTATCCAAGTATTCGAGCACTTAGACATTAGATTAGTGGCAAATTTTAAATTTAGATATTCTTCCATTGTTCAGATTGGTAAAACTAAATAATAAACAAGAATTAGTGATTTGTGTCACCAAAAATATAGAAAAATATTAAAGTATAATGTCAAATAGACAGGAAAGCAAAGTAGAAATCGTATAAAACACAGTCTTTATGATTACAGTTTGTTTTTTTCAGACAACAATATTATCAGGCTGACACCGTTAGATCTTATCACCATGTTGCTTTGCGACAGCACGTTTATATTCAACAACAAAGGTACCGGCAGTCTTCTAAACCGTGTAAACCCATGGATATTTGACTGATTTGTTGCAATTATATTGTTTCGATTCCCACTTTTGATTGGCTAATTTGTAGAAAAGTTGTTCGGATGGCCTTGGTTGAAGTAGTGTCACTTTAAGATCCTTTAAGGATCAAGTCAAAATTCAATATCTGTAGCAATACATTTCAACAAGGGTTGCTGCGATTCCCAGTCACATGCGACCAACTCAGACCTAAATCACAAACAAAAAATTGAGTTTTGGTGGACGTCAATCAAAGAGTTTTCTTTAAAATGTCTGTGGATTCCAACTCAAACGCTTGGCTGTAAAGCTATCGGTATTGAATTACCTGATCTTGAACACACAACTATAGGATATAATACATATATATATATATATATATATTTTACAAAAATCAATAGCATTGTAAAAACATACAATGTATCATTGACATTGGGTGGATATTGGGTGGATATCGTTAGCCCTCACATCGAGACAAAAATACAAAGACAAGAAAATTATTATCCACCTGTATTGAACCCAAAAATTTCTTATGATACACTCAACAAAATTACTCGATTCTGATTGGACAAGAGGAGTACAATTAAATCCCAAATTGGACTCTGTAGAGTCCCAATTAAGTTGCTCTATATTTTGTTGAGTGTATTATAAACAAAAAATCACACAATCTTCTAGTACAATTCAGAATTTATAGATACTCATACCTATAAATTCCAAATTGTAAGTTCAAGATCGTGCGATTTCCTATACTAATAAGTTTTTATCATCCAACAGGTTTTACTTTTTCGCAAAAGGAGGCTTCAAAATGAATGTTTTTTTTTTTNTAGGCGAGTATAATTAAAGAACTTTCAAAACATTACGAGTGTCTATTAATTCCAAATTGTACGAGAAGATCGTGCGATTTCCTATACTAATAAGTTTTTATCATCCAACAGGTTTTACTTTTTCGCAAAAGGAGGCTTCAAAATGAATGTTTTTTTTTTTCTCTTTTACATGACTCAAAATCACTTTTTTACTGTACAAAATAACCTAGAGTAAAATTATCGCAGGATATTCATACTCACTTCAGGCTTTCTCTTGTGATATTTGTACTCCACTTAGTATAGCTGGAGAATAAGCACTATATACACAATGGTTTTGAGTAGCATACCATAGAATATACAACAAGTCACTTGTATTATTCATTGTACACACGAACATTCAAGTGTGTCTTTACTAAGAAAATACGAGTGACAAATGGGATGTTCCATGGTGCAATACCAGGRCTTAAGATAATGGCCGGTAAGTTGCTGGTGATGATGCCTGGTCAAAGTTTTAACTCAGTCATACCTTGTTTCTGGCTCAGTATTACTGGTCAAAATGACCAGCAAGGCAAAGATTTGACCAGCCAAGTTCCAAATTATTCTGGAYGGACATTGTCCAATGTCCAGTCTTTATTTTAATTCCTAACCACGAGAAAGCATTATATTTTCAATCGTGTGTGATACATTCTAATAATCATATTRTACTAAATATGCTATACAGTAATCTTCTTGCCATTGGCCTCCTTGGTTGAACATGGTCATCCCTTCGTGTCATCTTCCCTACTGAATAAAGAGAAAAAAAGAAAACCCTTCAAGCTCTTCTTCTTCACTTTACAATGTGTAGTTCCTGAAATCATCCACACCCACCCCACAGAGGAATTAGGAATTTCTGAAGAGTAGGGGGTCAGAAAAAGAACAAAAATTACAGAGTTTGTAWGGAAGAAAATTGGAATTTCCGGGGGGTAGGGGGTGTCTTAAATAAATTCCTCGGTGAGGGGGGTACAGATAGTTTTTGGAACTACGCAATAGCAAAAAGGTATAATCTGTGGGGGTTTGGATTTAATTAGAACACCCACCCCTCCCTAGGGATAAAATAACTTACACAGATGCTTTCAATAGTACATGTATTTTAGAGAGGGTAAAGTGGTGTTCCCGATTAGTGCACACATGGTATGCTAGAAGCTGGACACGTTAGTAAATTTACGTATGACTAGGTGGGTAGGTGGGTAGGTAGGTAGGTGGGTAGGTAGGTAGGTAGGTAGGTAGGTAGGTAGGTAGGTGGGTGGGTAAATGGGTAGGTAGGTGGGTAGGTAGGTCGGAAGGTCGGGTGGTTGATCAGTAGGTCAGTAGGTAGGTAGGGTGGTAGGTCAGTAGGTAGGTAGGTCAGTAGGTAGGTAGGGTAGGTAGGGTGGTAGGGTGGTAGGTCAGTAGGTAGGTAGGGTGGTAGGTTGGTAGGTAGGTAGGTAGGTAGGTAGGTAGGTCGGTAGCTCGGTAGCTCGGTAGCTCGGTAGCTCTGTAGCTCTGTAGGTAGGAAGGTAAGTAGGGTTTTCAGTCGGAGCAAATTCCAGCACTCACCTCTCCCTGATGCATTCCATAAACAATAGTTCAAAATGATATACACAGATGCCTTAGCAACACCCTTGGGAGTACATGGGGGGGGGGGTGTAGGGGTGGGAGCATAATACTTTACAAATTCCAGCACCCACCCCTCCCTGATAATAAAATTTAAAAGCAATACTTCAATGACTTACACAGAAGCCTTCATAACCCCCTTAGGAGTACACACTTTAATCGGTGGGTAAATTTTGGCATCACGCACAGGCGCCAGTAGAATCTCACAGCGTTGGTGGATGGTATTCTCCATCCTTCTCTCCTGCTCAGGGAACTTGTACTTCAAGTAGGAGTTCATAGCAAATGGAATGTGGTTGTAGGAATCTTCCATGAGAAGGATTGTCATGAATTTGCCGTTCTTGTTGCAGCAGTCATTAGCAAAGAAAGTCATCATGAAATCTGAAACATGACGAAGACCTTTGGTGTCCTCTGAAAAAGAAAAAGAAAAGAAGCATATTCAATAAATGTCAAAAACCTTCAAATTTTATCAATACCCTAAAACAACCTCTGGGCTAATCTAAGTCAGGGCATGGCTAACTCACAGATTGAACCCTGAAACAACCTTTGGGCTGATCTAAGTCAGGGCATGGCTAACTCACAGATTAAACCCTGAAACAACCTCTGGGCTGATCTAAGTCAGGGCATGGCTAACTCACAGATTGAACCCTGAAACAATCTCTCGGCAGATCTAAGTCAGGGCAAGGCTAACTCATAAATCAAACCCTGAAACAACCTCTTCGCTGATCTAAGTCAGGGCACGGCTAACTCACAGATCAAACCCTGAAATAACCTCTTATTTGATCTAAGTCAGGGCATGGCTAACTCAAAAATTGAACTGGAATTTAGCACGTTAGGTTTTCTGGAGAAACTAGTGAATTCAGGAATTGAACCCAAGACGGCAGAGTATTCAAGGAGTATTCAAGGAGTATTCAAGGACTATTCAAGGGGTATTTAAGGGGTACTCAAGGGCCCAAAAATGATTTTTTGAGGAGTATATGGCCAACTTTCCAAGTCGTTTCCAGTACCCCTTTATAAAAGGGAAGTATTGTTGGTATTATATTTCACGTAAAAATTTTCAGATGACTAGATGACTAGAGTTTAAGGAGTAGCGCGAACCCTGTGCCCATTAAACCCTTCAGTTGTCATTTCACCTACTGACCATTTTGCCCATGCATTTTGCCCATGCATTTTGCCCACTTTAAATTGTCTAACATATGAAAGTTGTTAATGCTTACCGTCTTTAAATGCTTGTGCCTTGCGCACAGGGGTGTCAAAAATCTCCTTTAATTTTTTTGAAACGCATAAGAAGACAAAGTCAGCATGTTTGACTTGTTGCATTTCATAGCGGAACCGGCCCACTTCCATGACCTCTTGTGTGTCTGTAGCAAACAAATGGCATTCATATCCCTTTTGAGAGAATTTCATATACATTTTCAGGGCTCTTTGATATACTTCTTCTTCTTCTGGACAACACACGATGTAGATCCGTTTGAATGAATTATCTGTGAGAAGAATACAGATGTTTTATGGTTGTTCATATGAAAATATGAAAATATTTTATAATACCAATGCCCAACGTCAACAAACTACTGACAACCTAACAACACCCTACTGACAACCTACTAATACAATACTGACCACCTACCAACACCCTACTGACCACCTACCAACACCCTACTGACCACCTAACAACACCCTACTGACAACCAACAAGCACCTTACTGACCCTCTACCAACACCCTACTGACAACCTAACAACACCCTACTGACCACCTACCAACACCCTACTGACCACCTACCAACACCCTACTGATAACCTACCAACACCATACTGACAACCTACCAACACCCTACTCACCACCTACCAACACCCTACTGACAACCCAACAACACCCTACTGACAACCTACCAACACCCTACTCACCACCTACTAACATTCTACTGACAACCCACCAACACTCTACTGACAACCTACCAACACCCTACTCACCACCTACTAACATTCTACTGACAACCCACCAACACTCTACTGACAACCTACCAACACCCTACGGACAACCCATTAACACCCCACTGATCACCTGCCAACCGCCTATACAAACACTCTAAAGGATTGAGCATATACCTCCTGAATGGTAGCCTGATTCATAACCCATGGGTGAAGCAGGGGAACTGGGAGAAATCGAAAGTGAGTCTTCAGAACTAGAACTGACTGGTCTTTGAGCCTTTTCTTCTGAAACTGTAAGATGTAAATTTGGTTAAACTGAGTAGCTTGCAAGATCAACCAAAACATAGGCAACCCAGCAAATTCAGTCCTTGACAAATAATTTTTGCAAACATTAAGCCCATAAAAAGCCCATAAAACTTATTTTTAATGTCAACAGCACTTCCCAATCATAAGGAAATAATAGAATAAAATAAAATAAATAGAGTTTACCAATTTCCTGTCATGACAAAACAGTGTTTTGGTGAAAATCAATWAAGAAACTGCCCAGCATTTTATTGCCTCCAAACACTAAAACTGACTTTTCCACCCTATTCCTGTAGAAAGTGCCCTGACGGGTGGGGGGTACTCTTGCCCGTTTAAGGTAGGAATGTGCCGCTGAGCCCTCTGAACCCTGTTCCAGAGCAAAATCACTGAAATTCATACCCTGTTCTAGAGCAAGGTCGCTGAAAACCATACCCTGTGCCGGTATTGCAAAAATAGATATCCTGTTCCAGAGAGGAGAGCGTGTGATTTCATATACCCTGTCCTAGAGCAAGCGCGATTTTATATACCCTGTTCCAAAGTAGAATTGCTGAAAACCATACCCTGTTTGGTGGCAAATATAGGAGAGTACCCCTCCCCCTGGGAGAAAGTGATGCAAGAATTCCAGACATTACCTATTAATGGCGACAGATTTGGCTTTAATGTACAAGCCTGTTCACAGTAAAATCCTTTAGCTGTGGCCGACGTAGCACCAGTATCTGCTTCAGATGCAGCATTTTTTTCAGTGCCAGCATTTTGGTTGCTATTAGTCTTCTCATTCTTGGCTGATTTGTTTTTCTTAAACATGGCAAAGCTTAAGAATCTCTTTTTATGAGTTCCCGTGTCTGGCTCTAAAGACTGTGATCTCTTAAAAAACCGAGATTTCTTGGATTTGGACTTGGTTTTATGGATTTTCTCATGTGGCACCGATGTAGATCTCTCATAGTCTCTATTACCATTCTCAGGCCAGTCTAATTCCTTGATTATTGAGTCACTCGGACATCGCCTTGGTTGTGACAAAGGTTTGGTCCTATTTATTGGTGAGTGCTCTGTATGCATTGATGTGGTCATTTCGGTACTCTTTTGAGTTGAACTTGAAGCCTTAGGAGACCCCACATCCTCAATAGTGTAAGGACACAGAAGACTATCCACTGCAGCTTCTGACTGTAAAGATGTTTGGGGAGATGAAGTGTCCCTTTGTAAAGATGAATCGGTGTAAGAAGTGGAAAGAGAATTAAGTCCTGAGGAGCAAAAGCTTGAATCTTCTGTTGAACAAAACACAGGACTAGAAGTATTTCCTCTAGTTTCTGAGGAACTGGGAAATACCCTGTCGTCTCTTGAGGAATCAATTCCTTCATCATCTTTATCTTCCACAAATCTCTTCTTAGACTGCTGACTATATTCTGAAAAATAATATAAAAAAGAAAAAAATCATTAATATCTTTTCAGAAAATTAGCTTGGTCTTAATTTTAATTGAATTTCTTCTCTCAACCACTTATCTATAAGAGTTGTTTTTTTCAACTAATATGCAAAAAAAAAGCATTTACAGTGCAAATATTACTGCAGTCACTTAAATTATTTGTTAAATTTTTTGATATTACTTAAATCATTGCCACAAAGTTAGCAAAAATATACGTTGTTAATGGAAAAATACTGGACTTCTAAATTAGTAATGTCTGTATTTTAGCCATTATCTGCATTTTATGGTATAATCTAATATCACAACAATCCAACATAACTCCGGTTAGAGTAAATATTCAAAGTGAATTCTACTTTACATGTATAGTTTAAGAATCAATCACAAGTTTCAGTATTTCAGCGTAATAATTGTATCAAGTCATTCAGTGTAATATTGCAAAGTCATTGAAAATTCCCTTGAAATATCCAAAGATTAAATTGATCTTTTTATAGTGTTTTTAAAGGGCATATGACATGAAAAAAATTTAATGTTAAAATTGTGTAGTTTATTGGTATTAATAAGAATATCACAGTTAAATAATTTGTTTCAATTTATTTCTTTAGAAAATCAAGAAAATTTAGCACAAGTTGTGACGTCATTTTGTTTACAAGTCTCCAGATTTAGTTGCAAATACACGAAATATGTTTCCCAACATTTGAAGAGTACTATGTAAGCTATCAAATGAAGCTGAATAGAATACGCCTTTTATTGTTATTTTATACGAATCACAATTTCTATTTAGCGCATTTCTACCATGAATCTAGAGTACGTGTCAACAAAATGACATCACAAATTGGGCTTAATTTTCTCACATATTTCAAGAAATAAGCTTTTGAAACAAATTTCATTATGATATATTAATTATTACTAACAAACTTTACATTTTAAACGATGAATTTTTTTTGTGTCATATACACTTGAAAGTTTCTGTGCTCCAGATGACAAGGTGTTTCAGATAGCTGAAAAGATCATTCATAAAAGTTTGACATCATATCAAGCTTTCTTCGATAAAAGCTTGCATGCTTGAGACTTGATTTAATACAATAGACATGGTGTAAATAGAATACCGGAAGCTAATCCTGCCTATAGCTGGTATTGTTTAGGGTTTAAGAAATGTGAAGAGAAAGTACTGCTTTAACAAAATTATATCTACAATGCTTATTGCTTTTATTGGCTTAGATGGCCGAGCCAACGTCAAATTCAAACACACTAACTTCAAGTTTTCATCCTGGATTTCAAAACTACTTACTAGTTGTTCTTTATGTATGCACTAATGATTTTAACCAAAACGCAATGAAATTTTACTTTGTTGCAACCTACAGTAGTGTCTGACTTTTGACTGCTTGCTGATGGCTGAAACGTTAGCCAAATCTATCCACACTTCATGATCATTAATAAGTAACAAACGAGCTAAATTAACTACTGGGGCAGTATATCATGCAGAAGCCAAGCATCTACCAACAATGTCTAATGATTGCCAACAGCATATATATGAAGCGTCTGCATTCATAATAAAAGATATGCAATGCGTAAGGCATCTTTTGAGTGCCGAGAGTTAGATAACGATCACAGGCCAACATGTTTTCCCTCTATGAAGGGATCCCATTGTATCCATATAAAAAACGGCAACAAATTAGACATAAATTATTATCACAGATCTTAATTTGTCAGTTTTCAATTTGAAACCCCATGCGTAGTCGAAAGACAACATTACTTTGAAGATAAATGTGAAAAACTCTAAAATGTAATAACAAGAATCGGAATCTTTTAACTTAACGATTAGCTTATGGATGAGTTTCCGTTCAAACATCCTCACTGCTCACACATAAATACATCTAGTAAAATAAAAGGTAACTGGAGCAGAAGACAAAAACCATAGTACAGAGTGAAAGAAACCAAAAAAATAATGCAATCAGCTTCTCGTCTCATGTAATTTTTCTTATGCATCACTATAAAAACATGAATTTGAGTGAGTTCTTAAATTTAGAAATTTTTGTTCTCAGCAACAGAATACTGAATCAAGAGTGTAGTTTTTCTCTTAGCTAGCTCATGTGACTGTTCTTATTTGAAGAAAATGATATGATATGGACCACAATGAAAACTACTGGTTCGCTTGTAATTGTGTTTATCCAATAAAGTCTAAAAAAATAAAAAAAWAWAAAAAAATTTTGAAATTCCACATCTTGATCGTGTGAGAATCAAATTCAAGGGTGATATATTATGCATATATACTTTATATATTTACTATAATTATCCTACTGTTACTTTAAGTAGCTGAAAAATTATAATTTGTCGTGAGTAATGAATCAGAAAAATAAGAGCTCCTTTTCTTTTCTTTTTTCCTTTTATTTATTTATCAATATTTTTCTATTAAATATTTCATATTTTTTTGTACAGGAAAGTACAATTAGTTTAACAAATTGCAAAATACATTTTAAATTATTTGATAAGAAATGCTTTGTATTTTTGTCCAACCCACGCAGAAATAAATGAGTAAGCGAAAAATCAAGGTTAAAACCTGTTCAAATACGCCGTGTTTTTCAACCCCTTCTTGATCTAATTAATAAAGGTTACCTGCTCTTTAGTAACAATTAAACATTAAAGGATGTCTGTATTATCCTCGTATTACCCTTTCAAGGTACTGTGAATTGAAAAATAGGATTTTTTTCGGAGTAATCAAAGCAAAGGTTTACCATTCTTCTCCAAGACGCACCAGACAGYTCTCTTCACAAAAGCCAAGCAAAAGTTCACTTCGCTTCAGTAATTTTACAAAAACAAATCAACGCCTAAAATTCCAAAAACTTACTTTCTAAGTCTTCTTTTATGTCCTCTAGGCATCCATAGAGCTCCAGCGATAGGAGAACTTGAACAAGATCCCGAATTTTCCCGTTTTTTTTGAATATCCAGTCGTTCAACATCCCTAACGCGGCATATGAGCCAGCGAAGTTCGCGTAATGTCCAGATATTTCAAGATTACTAAAACCTAATTCATCAGCGACATTTCTCCAGCTAACCAATGGCCCATTAATCGATAACTGCATAGCTAACTTTTCCACAACTCCATAACGAAGTATATTCGCCGGGGCGTCTAGAACAAATGATTCTTCGTACTCCGCCATCTTTTCTTCGACCGAAGAAGCGCACGCCATTTTGTGTTGCTTTGTCAAATCTCAATACAACTTATTCAATACCTCAAAATGCTATCTTGGGCATTTTTTGCGGAGAAATCCTTCAAGGACTCTTCAAGCTCAGCCTGTGAGCCCTAAAAGTTATAAAGACAGCATTCACAATGTTTTTCGTGGAATTTTAAGTGTTTTTTTGAGCGTTCTTCATACAAACATCACGATCCATAAAGCAAGGATCATATTTATAAAATCCAACCAATCGGAAACATTGTTATATCCGAGTATTCTAAAGTGTGTCGCGGTTGGTTGATTTTTTTTAACTTCCTGTCTGACATTACGACCTTTATATACGTAAAAGTC
>NW_022261297.1:77697-100011 GCF_009602425.1 Actinia tenebrosa | reverse complement strand
GTGCTGAACAGCGATTAGCCGGCGGGGGGGGGGGGGGGGGGGGGGGGGGAGTAGGGGTGAAAGGGTAGCTTTTGCCTCCACACGTTTTGCTGATATGCACTAAATTTTAAGTCTCGAACACTCAAATTGTCTGTCAATCTGCTATAAGTTCAAATCTAACTACAACTCCCCCCTCCTCCCAAAAAAACAACAACAACACACACACTACATTATTTCTGAATTAATTAAGTCAAGTACAACATATAACTCGTTAAATAAATGTAATAAAAAATATTAAAAAGCAAGTTTTAACAGGAAATCCAACCGCGAAACAGCATTCTCAATTTCCGGTATTGATTCAAGACCACGTGGCAAAGCACTTGAGAATATTATAGCTCCAAATGTCAATTCTTAATTTTCAATTCGTAACGATATTCAATTTCAAATATTGCTTGGGTAACCACCAAACAATGGCTTCAAGCAGAGGTCGAGCTCGATAAAATGCAATAAATGTATGAACACATACTTGGAGCCGTGTTTCGTCTTTCTCAGAGAATTCGAGAACTGTCTATTTCACTACTAGTACCCCACCTAATACCACCCAACCCCCTCTCCCCTACATATCGCTTCCTACCGACACAACTCCTTCTCCCATAGAAAACACAGAACACTGATGATTGATATGTACGGACACTGAGTTCCGGTTGTGGTTTTCGTCAAAACTCGTACCACCTACCTCTGACTTATCACCATGTGCTTGGCTTCGATCGGTCAGCGTACTCACTTGGGGAAAATTCGAATAAAATATAATTTCTTTCCGAACTCCCAGAAACTTGTGTCCCAAATAGACGACGCAGTATTGGCCCCTTCTTCTAAAACTTGTCATGCAACATAGCTTGTCATGCAATATTTTCGGCTACACGTCACCTTGACTTTTTGCATTTATATTTTTTGTTTATTTATTTATTTTAGTTTATTTTATTTTATTTTATTTTATTTTTTCGTTTTTGTTTTGTTATCGTTGATAGAGCGTTTTTCACTCACGTGAGAAGACAGCCATTAACAATAGAAACTTTCTGCACAGTATTCGCAAAAAATCTAGAGTTCAATTCCCGGAGGATAGAAAATGTATTGCTTTGGTACTCCATAATGGCCGCTGTGACGTCACGTGAAAGCGTTCTAGTTTGATACCGGTTGCAATTTTGCTGTAAATGCAAAACTGCAAAGGTTCGTGTCATTTTCAACTCGTGCAAATGAAAGATGCATTCAATGCATTTTGCATAATGTCTTTAAGGGCGGATCCAGGGGGGTAAAGGGGGGCTGAAGCCCCCCCCTTCAGCAGGAAAAAAACGATGCTTTTTTATATTGTTTTCCGTTGTGTTGACGGAAGAAACTCAATAAGCCCCCCCCCCCCCCTAAAATTTTGGCTGGATCCGCCCTTGGTCTTATCCTTCGTTTCCCATCATCATTAAACACCTCAATATAATTACGTTGCTCCAGTTTTCACTAGCTCCGGCCTCTGAATCCCAAACCATGGTCTGTGAGAGTTCTGTGATGTTCTGTAGCTTCCAGCGAGCTTTGTGATTGGATGGTGACTGCTTTCTCGGCTTCTGATTTGTGGACGATGGAAGTCTTTGAGTCAGTGTTGTTTCTGACTGTAACCACCTTATATTAATATTTATTATTATGCTAAAAGAAATAAAAATATAAAAAATATGGAAAAAATTTGCTTTAAAGACTGCTGGAGCCTCTCCTATCCCTGTCGTATCCTTAACACGAAAGCTATATTTTTATATAAATTTTTGCCAACTTCAACCGAATGAAAAGACGGGATAGGTTATGCATGATCACTGAACGCCGCCAAACGCCGCCTCCATTCACATGTAGTTCTCATTATTCCTCATCCATCAAGCCGTGCAATATAATTTTTTAACCACATCCTCAGTCTATTCTTTCGTGAACTRTCTACCTTCCTTCCTCTCTTCATCCTTTAATTCAAATTAATAAGCCTTTTTGGAAGTATTTGTCGATATTTTTCCGTTCATCACTCCTATTTTCTTTACCTTGTATTTTTTTTAACTTCTCTTCACAGGTTTTTCGGTTCACTTACTAAGGTAGGGCGACTTTTTCTAGAAAATTCTTCCCTTTTTGTTTTGTTTTAATAAACTCGTAAATGAATTCGTAATTGAGCTTTTTCTTTAGACTTGAGGATGGCTTCATTAAAATGGTTCACGGCTTTGATATACCGTCACTGATATAAGCCCTTCAGCATTGGGGAAACATTTCGCCAAATCTCATTAAATCAGAATAAAATAAAATACTGTGGCTCATAGATATTTGATAAATTGATTGCTCAGTTCAAAACGAGAATTGTTTATAATTTTTTGGAGGAGAAATAAATCTTTATCGTTGAAGAAAGTGAAATGAAATGATTTTTTGGGGGGGAAAAATTACAATGTTTTGGCTGGGTTGAATGACGYCACAACGTCATGAATTATGCATAAAGAGACACCATGGCTGTACGGCCGAAAGGTCATCCACTTTGTTCTGTGTTTACGAGGCTAAATCTTCAAAACAACAAGACAAACACCCTCAAAATGCTTTTTTCTTAGTCGTTTGGTGAGAAGGAACACTGTTATGCCTCGTAGTTGTGATATGGGAGCTCGTTTGTTAAGAGAATGGCTTCAGTTCGACAAGATGTAAACAGCAGCAAATGGTTGACTTTGATAGATGGAAACGAAGATGAGGCGAGTGTTTCTCCCACTAAAACTCACCCCGATTTCTCTTCAAGTCTAAGACAAGGCGAAATCTTGATCGAAGGGGAATTCAGTGAGCTTGATAATCAGTTATGGGTCGACAAGAACGTTCGTATTTTGATCACATCGGAGTTTCTCTACCTGACTGAAAAGGGATCAAAAAACAAGATCAAAAAACAAGCACATGTTCTTCAACCTGAGGCCACAAAAAGGGTCTCGAAATTTAGCCGATCTGAAATAAAAACAGAAATAATTGAAGGGTGTTCATATACGTTTAAGGCTAAGTGGTGTAAGGAGAGTCGATGGAAGAAGTATCGATTATGTGGTGTGGTAAATGAGGTGGAGTGGCAAAAATGGATGAACAGTTTTCGGTTATCTTCAATGGAATCAAGATCCAAAGATTTCGAGATTCCGCCAATGGCTCTGCCAGAATCGGGAACAAACACGGATATGTCGTCCTCAGACGACGACGAGGAAGAAGAACTAGATACAGAGGAATTGTCGTTGCCCAAGTGTTTGCCTTTATGTGTGGATCGAACGATGTCAATGCTCTCAATGACCATGCTCAACCCGAGCAATGTGCGTAAACTCGCCATCTCTAATCTACAAAAAGACAACTCTATGAAGAGGGCATCTTTAGGGACGATAGGGAGCGAAAACGAAGATGTATTTGAATATTTAGGGGCAGGTTCTCTATTGAGGTCAAATTCACACCCCAGATTATCTTATACCAAGCCGTTTTGCACATTTTCACTCATGAACATTTCGGAATTGAGTAACGTGAATATAGATGATGATCTCAAAACCAGGAAGGGAACCGTGGAGTCGGGAAGCCTAGATCCAACGGTTGTACAGCAGATTAAATCAAAATCAATTGAAAGACATCGGAGAGTTACTAAATATCCTCAGAATGTCACTGCAGCTGAACTTGCACTCCATAATAGGATTGAGTATCTTAGAGCGCATCCTAGTAATTTAAACTTTGTGCGCAGACATTTATGGGATGAAAAGACTCTTGCTGTTCCATCATCGTGTCACCATAACCGTAGATTATCCCTCTCTTTAGCTCTTAATAGCGATGCAAACAGGATTCCTCAAGGTAGTGAGAATGCATTTGGCATTTGTCAAGTTAAACAGCAATTATTAAGAACAGAGAGTTCTCCAGCACGACCTGTGTACTTATCTGGAATTAAAACTACAGGGACTCCAAGTAAGAGAACCCCAGTTGCTAGACGCCTTAATTTTAAGGATGATATGGTTGTTGAGGAACATGGTTTAGATCAAAAACCTCAGAAAGCAAAAGTACGGAGATTTTGGACCATTCTTAACAAGAAACGACCTAGAAATCTTCCGTCATTACCAGATATTCCATTTTCACCTGCAAAAGAATATCCTAATGACTTTGATAGTAGTCCCTCTAAATTGCAAAGAGGGAAGAGTTTTAGTGCCGGAATGGGTCGCAGTAGACATTCTGAAGAAATAAATTGCGACAAAGAACTGAGAAGGAACAAAGTATCATACAAATCTACCGTTACGTCACCATTACCTGCTAGACAAGGTAAGAATTAAACATCTTAAATAACTTTAATAAATTATTATTAATTATCATAAAGTATTTGAGATATAACGAGTGAGCTGTAGAGCACTCAAAAAGCAAGAGAAATACACTCTGCTATGCCTCGTGTTCCTAAGCTTGCTCTTTCTAATCCTCTACAGCTCCCAGCATGTTTATATCACAGTACAGAGGCATGCATGCATATTGTATTTTTTCTTATATGAGACAGTGTTCATATATGCCTGTTTTTTTTAAATTGAAATTAATTTATGAATGTGCAGGTCTTGTTGCACCTTYATGAATTTTTGTTTGTACATCCATGTGCGCCGTTCACATTATCCATTCATTAAGCCATTTTGAATGGTTATTGCATGACTAGTTGTAGACAAAGAGGTTACAGTAGATGTTTATGCAAAGGTTTTTATCAAGCGTGAAGGCTAGATAATAGATATGTATTGATCAAGGTCATTCTGATTTGCACAGTCATTATATTGTAAGGAAGATCCACTAAGATTCCAAAGTATGGGATTACATTTTCTGCTACAGAATCCAAACAAGCTCATCATCAATCACAATGAAGATGTTCATTATCAAAACTAGACAAAAATCATTTTATTAGTATACATAGAGAATACAAATATCCTCTCAAATTCATATTCAAAGATGTCAATTTTTATCTTGACCATTTTGCATATTACAGTATGATGCATTAGAAATCATTAAAATGCCGACATTAATTTCAAATCCTCTATTTTTGTGTGATATTTCTTAAAACCAAGTAGCCAATATTCTCAATTTTTTTTCATTTTTTATCTTGGGAAGTTTGTGACACATCACATTAAGAAAACATTGAATCAAAATATTATGAAAATAGGTTATTTTTCACTTTGTTTTGATGTAAAAATCTGGCATGTTTTACCCCAGGTTAAGTGGCATTGCCACTAAAAGCTTTTTATCATACAAGTTGTTGTCAAAATAATGGAAAATGTGCATGTGATCATTTTGTTTAGTTGCTCAAATGTATTTATAATGCTGTCTTAGAAAGAGGCATAACCGCCATTATTTTTTCACGAAAAATATTCTAATTGATTGATTTGTTTCTTTAAATTTATCAATACCCTGAAACAACCTCTGAGCTGATCAAAGGCAGGGCAGGGCTAACTCAAAGATCGAACCCTGAAACAACCTCTGGGCGGATCTAAGTCAGGCCATGGCTAACTCACAGATCGAACCCTGAAACAACCTCTGGGCTGATCCAAGCCAGGGCAAGGCAAACTCACAGATCAAACCCTGAAACAACCTCTGGTCTGATCTAAGTCAGGGCATGGCTAACTCACAGATCAAACCCTGAAACAACCTCTGGGCTGATCTAAGTCAGGGCGGGGCTAACTCACATATCGAACCCTGAAACAACCTCTGGGCTGATCCAAGCCAGGGCAAGGCAAACTCACAGATATCAANCCCTGAAACAACCTCTGGGCTGATCCAAGCCAGGGCAAGGCAAACTCACAGATATCAAACCCTGAAACAACCTCTTATTTGATCTAAGTCAGGGCATGGCTAACTCACAAATTGAAAAGAAATTCTGCATGTTAGGTGTTGCAGAGGGAGGAAAAACCCTCAAATCAAAGGAGAGACCTAACAAATTCTACTCACATGTGATGCGAGTCCTGGAATCGAACCTGAGACACAAGAAGGGAAAAGAGAATGCACTTCTACTTTATGTCACTCTTGATTCCCATATTGAATGAAGGGAAGGATAAATGAGCATTAGTTAAACAGTTTCAATTTCAAACAGTTACTTTCTATCCACTAATTGCCCTATTTCACTACGACGTCACTGCTTGTTTATGTGGGAGATAGAATCGCCAAATCCAATAGAAAATTCAACAAAATTTGCTCCTAGCAAAACAGGTTAATCTAAAATGGCCTGGTTTTCAGATATAATATGTGTTAATATGTACTAAAAAATATTCTGAGCGTTTGCTGGCTATTCTACTTCTCTTTGTGGATTGATATGGGTTTTAGAACAATTTTCGGTGAATTTGCGTTGATTTGACCCCCTCCGATGACCATGATCCTTTGCCTTCAAACAATAGATTGTTTTGATGTCACGTCATAGTGAAATAGGGCAATTGTACATACATGTTCAATTAGTGTTATTATTCATGAAATAAGCACACAAATAAGTCGTTAAGAAAGATAAGTGTTTTACCAAAAATACTGTAAGCACTTTTAAGATTTGATTTGAAAGCTCCAAAGCCACTTGACAATTTAAGAGATAACAGAAAATCTTCCATAAACATCTTGAAAATGACTCATTTTACGTCTTTAGTCACTTGAATTGAGAGGCATAACCCTGAGGAAATGAGGTTTTTGCCTGTAAAAAGCAAGTCCCTTGGCATGTCTAAATCATCCTTACACGCTAATTCTCATGTTGCAAGCTGTCGTTACTCAAGGGACATTTTTGATTCTTGTTTTTTTTTGAAGATTATCACCTTCTTTTCTCAGTTACACCAGTATGTCATTAAAACAAATCAACCAAAATGTGGTACACTAGCTATTCTTAGGTTGGCCTATTTCCAATAGACTTATCTTACTATGTCATATTCAAAATCATACAAAAGAAAGAGAATAGATTGATGATATTACCAGAGTCTTTTATTTCCACGCTTGAAGAGCAAGGGAATTCAATTTTTGAAGCTTAAATACTGTAGATTTTAGAAATATTGTTTTTCAACAAGAGATTAGTGTGTATCTTGGGCGGTAACAACAACATGCTGAATAATTAATTAATCTCCTAACTTCTGGTTAATAGTCCCTTTCACAGTTCCCTGCGCCATCTTGAAAGGTAGACATGCCTTTGCATCAAAGCAAGATGAACGGTGAGCTTGCAATGATAGAGACGTGAATAATTGTACAAGGTGTTTAAAAAAGGTCTTTGTCATTGCAAGCTCACCGTTCATCTCGCTTCGATGCATAGGCACGGCTACCTTTCAAGATGGCGCAGGGAACTGTGAAAGGGCCTATTGCCTAGGGCTACACCAGGCGGTGACCTAGACGGCCATTAATATTCTGGCTCACTCAAGCAAATAATTCAAAATAAGATGACCACTAGACATTAGTTATTCATTCAATAACGGCTCATTTGATTGTAGTTATATCTATTGATCTCTTCAGTGAACACTGTTGGAGTTATTACGATGATTCTGTGAGCATTGTCTGGCAATATTTTATTTTTATTTTATAACATTGATCATTCGTGGAATAGAAGCATTTTATAGTTAATAAGTTATTGGATTTGATAGACTTATGAGAGATTATTGTTCATTATCACTGTTATCTTCACTATCATCAGTCAGCATCATTCATAACCATCATCATCATCAGTCATCATCACTGTCATCATTCATCATCCCCGGTATGTTCGCCATTATCAGTCCTAATCACCATCATTGTTATCAGTCATCATCATCATTCATCATCACCGGTATGTTCACCATCATCAGTCCTCATCACCATTATTGTTATCAGTCATCATCATCATCATCACCATCATCAGTCCTCATTGCCATCATTGTTATCGGTCATCATCATCATCATCACCATCATCAGCATCATTGTTATCACTCATCATCACTATCATCATCTGTTAACATCATCACCAACATCATCAACACCATTATTAACACTATTTATCTTAACCATCATATTGATGGTGATGATAATTATGATGATGATGACGAAAGAACATTCCTAACGTATCATTTGATGAGCCTCATTCAATCCAAATTTCCTTGTTCTAATGCCTAACGTGCACATCTTTTATCAGTGAGTCGAGAGAAATTATATTTACTGATATTGGAATCCCTGTGTCAAACTAACCGAGTACCTAAGCGAAGACTGGTGAAACGCGATGCATTGCGTTACAATCGTTTCAGTCATGAAATGAAAGCACCGATATATAAAAGTAACGATTGGGCTCCCTGAGTTCAAATGACCGGGTACCCTAGAGAGAACTGATAAAACGGAACGCCTCGCCTTGCGTTACAATTGTTTCAGACGCGAAATAAGAAACTGAAGGAGTGCACGTTGGAAAGACAATGAAATTAAAGCTTTAAGTAATCCGTTCCATTGCGTTACAGTCGTTACAGTCACGTAATATCGAATACTTCCTTTCCGTTGTCACTGGAGTTGATGCACAAAACTGAAGCGTGCAGTCTTGTATGACAGTACTCTGTACCTTATAGCTCTTATGTTTGGTGCGTCATTTTGAAATCAGAATTGAGATGTATTCTCAGGATCGGCTATTGCTATCTCCTCTCCTCTCCTCTCCTCTCCTCTCCTCTCCTCTCCTCTCCTCTCCTCTTAATCTCGTATTGATTTGCATACCCTTACAAAACCGTACAAAATTAGAATATTATTTATTGTCGAAAAGTTCCGTTACCTGCAAAATTTTCCCCGAAAAAGGAAAAGAAATTAAGGACGTGGGAGGTGTCGAAACTCAAGAACTGTCATAAAACGTCCACGAGACTAGTAATATGACCTCTAGCGATGCTCAGAAGATTCCAATCAGGTCAAATCATACGCTCTCTTACGGACAGAACTACTTTGACAGTATCAGTCAGAACCAAGCACGCAGGGGCACCGCTGGCGTCTGCTAGTGCTATTTACATTTCATATTTTACCAGTTAATTTAGGATCCGAATAGTATGCTTTTTATGCTGTCAAATCTAGAAGATGGAGATTTTAGGGCATCTGTATGATAACTCTTTCCATGACGAAAGATTCAATCCTCTTTACTTCCGTTCACAAGGAAGCTTATGGTCTATTCTAACTGCTCAATTTGACGAAGATAACGGAGGTAGGAATTCTTGATTTGTATTCATAGATTCGTAGCCCAGTAAAAACAACTATTTTTCGATGATAGAGGCGACGTCTCCGTTTTCAGAAGTATTGATGTTGCCGTAATAGAATGTATAGTAAAATACGTTGTGGTGACAATACGAGTGATAGGAGGCGAAAAGTATTAATGGAATGAAAACACTCAGAACCAATAACTGCTTTAACATAAGTCTTATAAGTCGTAATAATTAATTGTGCTTTAAAGCATTTGTATCACACGAAAAAAGGCTTTAGTTTAAGTTATCAGTACATTAGCATAAAGCAACTTACCATCCTTGGAGTAAGGCGGCCTGAAACGCTTGAATATGACGAGCATACGAAAAATATTTGGGATTTCCTTCACATTGATCCAACAATGTTCAAATTGTTGAAACTGTGTTGAAATTGTTTTCCAAAATATCTTCGTTACCTTACTCATTTTCATGCATAGTAAGTGCTCTATTAACTGAACTTCTGTAATGCATTAAGATCGTTTTTCGCCGGATGCTGTTTTCAAAATTTTCTTTATCCTATTTTTATTCTAAGATGTTTTCTTAATTCACCAGACATTGATAAGGATTTTTCGTCGTATTTTCTTGTCGTCTCACTGCAATGTTTTTTTCACATCAGTAAACAACTTTTAATCTTACGTAAAAATCAGACTATCGTGGGAAGTTAGGGATTTTTAAGGTTAATTTGGTGTAAATTCTAGAAAAAACCCAAATCTACTAACTTGGAGTCAAAATATCGTACTATTCCGACTAATGTTCAGAAGGTTTTTCGTATTTATAAAATGGTTGTTGCTCTACAATAAAAATGTATAGAAAATGTACAACAAGCATTTAGGAATTTGAACATAACTCATTTCTTTTACAACTACTTTTTATCTCGAAAATTCGTCCGTCAAAAAAATATTTTTAATTAAGTTGGTGATTTTTTCCTGTTCTCAGCCTGGAACCTCTACTGATTATGGTATAATTGTTAACTTTATATTTTAGTACAGTTAGGTTTTGGCGCCATTTTAGTGTCACTTTTATGTACGTCAAAGGGGAGTAAATATGTAATTAGTTGGGAATTTAAATTAATTGTTATTCAAACAAAAAAAATCTTTTTATTTATTTTGTTTCCATCTGTCATTAACAATGTCTAGGCTAGGCTTCCTTTAGTTAATCCCGAGAACGAGTCCAAGCATGACCAAAACAAAAGAAAAAGGGGAATGCGGACAATACAAAATTGTATGTACTTAAATCGCATTCGACATTTGACAGCCTTTGCTCCGATTTACTTTTTTTTTTTTTTTTTTTTTTTTTTTTTTTTTTTTTTTTNCTTCCCGTCGTTTTTTTTTTTTTTTTTTTTTTTTTTTTTTTTTTTTTTTTTTTTTTTTTTTTTTTTTTTACTGTAATCTGATTTATTAGTTAAGAGCCGAAATATTTTTGAAAAACTGTAATTATCCATTAAAAACTAGGAATTTCTAATATCTAAACCTAGGATTTTGAAAATTTTCAAACAAAAAATTCCCACAAACAGTGTGTACAACAAGGTACATTTTACCAACGTACAACGTACGTGAATGGAATAAAAATCTAGGTTAAGTAAAGTTGTGCTGCATGTTTCTTCATGCCACGAAAGACAACAACATTTGCATTTAGCTTTATATTTTAAAAGCCCAAATTGAATTCCATGCTTATTTGTTTTGTCTTATTTGGTATTAATACATTTTATCCAAGAAACAAAACGTCTCTTTTGTTGACGTAAAAAAATTCCAATTCTATTTTATTTGGCTTTACTCTCGAGCTAAAAAGTCTACTTTCTTAAACCTGGGATTTGTAGATTGTTATTTTATATACTGATTGTATTTTTTTGGCTGCTAAATTGTCATCTTTTTAAATTTCACTACCTTTTGGCTTTGAGAATGGGATTTCTGTCAAATCTCTGTCAAATTTTATTGCTATTTGAACTGACCATAAGAATACAAAAACGTCAAAGCAACTTCGTTACTTTAAGAAATATAAAATATAAATATTGTTACTTTATCAAAAGATAATTTATATCGAATTAATGATTTTTCTTGGAAGTCTTTTGTTTTGATCTAAAAATGATGTTCATCAGGGAATTCCCAAATTGTTCTATTTTTAGCCGTTTTGTTATGGTTAGTTTCTGAAAGGAAGCTCCTTAAAGTATTTGACGTATCGCTTCCTTTCATGCGACTTAAACAACACGTTTATTAACTTCAACAACATGACCTTATAAATGTGGGAGGATATTCCTCATTCAGTACAACTCTCCGTGCAAGAACTAAGAATGCCAAGTGATAAAATTGTCGAAAAAAACGAACAAAATCTGGCTGAGGAAAGCGAGGGGGGAAGCCTTTCTTGTACAGATTCGAGCGATGACAATGAAAGCGAAGGTGACTGAGACCAGACTGAACATGCTCTGATTTTCCAAGAAACTATTAATTCATAACACTCTTATGATTTATTTTACTTTTATTTATGGAAGAAACATATATCTAATACTTTCTAATTCTTTTAAGGCGTTTTTCTTTTTTCTTTTTAATATTATTTGAATTCAGCTAAACTGCTTTCGTTCTGCTGTTTGTTGTTCACATCACAAGACTTTGCAGAAGTGAAAGTGTAGAACATCCTAGCTCATTATCAAACGAGTTCTCATTTTTCTTTTAATGAATATTATTCACTGATGCAAAAAAAGAACCTACTTGCTCCAATACTTTCAATATTTTTCTAACATCTCGGTCATAACATGGTTTTTATGCCCTTGTTGGATAGATATTGTTCATAAGGGTAGATTATTTCATTTTGATTCTTAGATGTCAATTTGATTTGCAATTTTTAATGCAAAAATGAAAGATTAAATTATCAATTAATTAATCAATTAATCGTGTGAAGATGTTAATTAATTATGGTGTTTTGTATTTATCTAATTATCCATTCAGTCTTAATTCGTTAGTATATATTTATTCTTATTTAATTTATTTATTTAATATTTCATTTATTTATTTGATATTAATATATTTTTTATTGATTTGTTTGCTTATCTATTCGTATTTTAATTATTTATATATAGTATTGTTCCTTATTTATTTATTTATATATTTACTTATTTATTTATTGCAGATTCTGTCAATGATTCACCCTTCAGTAGAAAATGGACCTCACCAGGAAACACAGGTAACTCACTCTCTAACTCTAAAAATAACCTCCGTCACCGCGTGACATCTGTTGTATCCTAGCAACGCGCCCTTGTTCATCTTAGGCATCTACTCAGTTCTTAGAGCAGTTTTCGTATGACTGTGAAAATGTGACGGTACGAACATGGTCACGCCAAGGTCACGGCACTGCCAGACCAGTCACATTGCGCGAGAAAAAAATCAGCCAATCAAAATTCTAGGAAACATCACGGTCACGACACGGCACGCTTACGACACTAAGCTTTTCAAGGTCATGTGAAAACTGCTCCATGGTCGTGTAATGTTTACTCCATCGAAAGATTTTGTCTCGCTCTGCGTCTCGCCTCTTCAGTAGATTTTCTCACAGATAAAGTTGAATTGCGCTGAATCCCGCGAAGAATTTCAAGTGAAGACGTCAATAATTTTTCTATTCAAGAAGCCTTATATATTTATTCCCTCTCCTCTCCTCTCCTCTCCTCTCCTCTCCTCTCCTCTTGTCCATTCTTGTCTTGTTTCCACTTCCCTAACGGGATTTCATCAAAACCCATTTTCTCCCAAGTGTCTCAAAACAGTCGCGATTAAAACCTCCCTTACAATATCATTATTAATGCTATTCACATAAACCAAAGAGTACTTGGATATCTAGCCATTCCTTCCTTACGTTCAATAGTATCCGGCATCGTGTGGTATCTCGTAAAGTATGTCTTGTTTAGAGTAGTTATGTCTGTAAAATACATAATGAGTCCAAAATGAGGTCATTATCATCGCCATTGACGTTATAAATATGCCCCAAAGCACTGTATACATTACATTTATCTTACCATCGCGAAACCATAGTAGAGCTTTAAAACTTAAATATACTTTATTTACGATACATTCATCAAATAGTAAAAATCGTCAACATTCTTTATCAGTTTTGAAAAGATTATAGATGTCTGTAAACACTTATTTTTTTAGTAAAACTACTCTAAATTTGTAATTTCATTGGGTGAATAAATGTTTTTGTTCTAGTGTTTCGTCGCTCCGAGAACATTCCACTTGAAAATCATGAATATTTAAAACCACTTTATCTTCGATAGATGACGGTGTAACATGTCATCCATCGTAGCGGAAGGATCTAGACATCTTAAACATGCACGACTTGCATAGCTTATCTAAAAAACTATACAATTTTCCAGAGGCTCGAGATAGTCAACTTGGCGGGTTAAATTTTTCTCTAAGCGTCTTATTTTCCAGCTAATGAGCTGTTTTCTTTGGGAATAATGCATCCTGTAGATGATTCGCCGTTGCTATTTTATTTATACTTAACGGGAAAGTACAAATGTTATTCGTTAAGGGATATAACAGACCTAGATGGTGAGTACTGCATCTATTTTCCAATCTCACAATGAACTTAAAACTCCACATTTTGGGTCATTTTATTCGAGAGTAAATAGAAAAAAATTCTCATGATTCTATCATTTTTCTATTCGCAATTAACGAATATTTCAGTATTTTTATATTTTAGTTTTATAAAGCTCATGGTTTTTACGTAGTGTATTTATTCATTATTGAACTATTAATCTAGCCTTAATATAAGATATTAAAGACTATTTATCTTATAAGAATATTATAAGAAATATTATAAGATATAAAAGAAAGTTAGATTTTTAAATTTTCAAGACATTTCCGCCGGAAAGCATTTTAAGGCCAATATAGAGAACAAATAAAAAGTTTCATTTACTATTTCTCATTTCTTAATCCTTCGAAAAAATTTAAAATTTTGAATTTGTTTAATTGACATTTAAGATTTTCAAGTCTTGCATGTATTTTTTATTATTTCCTGAACTGAAAATTCCACAAATGTTTCGTTTGACAGCTACTAGAGCTTCTACAATATTTACAATAAACAAAAGTTGGAAATTCATGATTTCAAACTAAAGAAGTCGTATAAGAACGTGCAAACCGTTATACCAGCACTATCCAGAGCTTTGGTAAAATGCCCTCTTTTTTCTAACTGTTGAAATTTCGCTAGCTTTCTCGGCTTTTTGGACTAAATAAACTTGTACGTGCTTGCTGAAGCGAATCATTTGCATGTTTATGAACATTTAATCCAGTCATTCTTCATTGACTTTGTCTCGGTTAGCTGAATATCTTAAATGTATAGACTAACAGTCAAAGTAAAGGAAAGGGATGACTCTACTATTATTTTTATACTGCTTTAGGAAGTTTGATAAGAGCGTAGATAAAAGCGAGTAAAAAGTTCTAAACTTGAAAAAACTGGGTCGAGTTGGCGTTGCAGTGCATTGTGGGACGGTTTTAACGGACCTTATTCAAGATGGCGTCTATTTTGCCCTTTCAAACATCCCCAATGAACTTATGTGCCAACTCAAAACAGTTTTTCCCTCTACCTCGGAATGGCTTATTCTAGTCGGTTTGTATTTACCACGAAATATTTTTTGTTTTTTCAGGAAGCGTCAGAAAAAAGCTTGTTCAAAAATTTCTTTCTCCAATTCTCAAATCCACCTCTTCGGAAGAAAACGGAGTGGGCCGAGCGACGAGCCCTACGGAACCCCCTTACAGCCCAGATGTTGGGGACGAACTACTAAATGGCTGGCCACGAGGGCTGGTTGACATAGACGCTACAACCTTTGCTAAAGAGATCACATTGATTGACAAGGAACTATTCGTTAGAATATTATGGCATGAGTTGGAAAGCTGTGGATGGATGACCAAAGACAAGGTAACCTTGACAACGATAACTTATAATGACGTCATTTCCGTTCTAGTGTGGAATAGGCAAAGTTTCAATAGAAATTTCTGGTTTGTACTAATTCTGATTTTTCTTTCTCTCTTTTCCACAGTACGTACGTTCACCAAACGTTATGGAAATAGTTGAATTTTTTAATCGAATTGCTCTACTGGTTGCTACCGAGATTCTGAGTGAGGAGACACCTCAAGCCAGGGCGCGCGTCATATCTAAAGTGATTCAGGTCAGTAAACTGTTGTACCAACCACTTAATCGCCAGGGCACGGGTTCAAATCCCGTTCAAGACTCACAGTCTTTCCATTTGCAGCTGCATAAGTTGCATGAAATACTGCGAGGATCAGCTCAATTTGATACAACCACTTAATGAAATCGTAGATAGTTGCCTATGTCCACCGATGTCCGCGTTTTTTGTCAACAAACAGGGATCTGGAAATTCGTGGAGGGCACATATGATTGACGGAACTAAAAACCCAGACATCTTGAGTTATAGCTAGTTGTTGAGCTATATTCCTAGTTATGAAAGTGGTTGTAAATGTAATGATAAAAAGGTCAATTACACACCGTGAAAAGATGAAAAAACTTACTGACGTTTCTGACGCTAGTCCTTCGTCTTTGCTCTTTCACTCCGACGAAGGACTGGCGTCCGAAACGTCAGTAAGTTTTTTTCACCTTTTCACGGTGTATAATTTACCTTTTTGTCATTGCTGTTTCATTAGAAACACCGACGCAGCTCACACTAGTTTTTAGCTAGTTATCTCTTCTGGTTGTCAATGTGTGTTCTGACATCGTGTTTCAGATCGCAGACAAGTGCAGATTACTCGGTAATTTCAACTCGCTCAAGGCATTAATGGCTGGGCTACAATCTACACCGCTGTACAGAATGAAGGAGACTTGGAAAGAAGTGCCTTCTAAAAGAAAAAAGTAAGAGAATAGCGTAATACAGAAGAATATTAATGATACCGGGAGTAATGGTGATACCGGAAGTAATGAAGCCGCGTTACTACAATTCCTCCAGTTTACCATTTCATGTCTGTGCTCATGTTGGTTACGACCACCTTATAACCCTATTTTCCTTGGATCCGCTCAAGTTTGATAGTATACGAATTTCTGTACTAAAGATTTTCTTTTTCTGCTCACCAGGAAGTTTCGTTATCTTTCACTTCTGATGGGGGAAAGTGATAACTTCGCGTTGTACCGTAAGGAAATGGAAAGTTTATTAGCTAACGGACCCTGTCTACCTTTCCTGGGTGACTTCCTAACTCAGATTGCTCAAACACAAGCTTTCATGTCGGTCAAGCGAAAGAAGCAAAAAACAACGAAGCCAAACGCAGACAGCAAAGCTAAAGACTCAACCGACGGAACCCCAGTGAATGGCGTGACATATTCCAAATGTAACGGCGTGACACATGCGTCACGAAACGAAACGAAATCCTGCCCTGCGACTCCCAGAGAATTCTCACCGGTTACGTCAACCAATAACGTAGAGGAGTCACATGACACCGCTTCGATCACGTGTTCATTGCATGACATGCTGTCACGTGACAGATCCAAGCGAAGCTCGTCGAGGCCGAAGTTTAGACGATTTCACAGTCGGCAGAACAGTACGGATAATGAAACAGTGAGTTTAAGCCATAATCGAAACAACAGCTCTGATATTCTCGACGTCCAAAATGGCCGATTCAAAGGGAAGCTTGTTCCTGCAAGTTCAGACTCTGTAATTACGAACTCCGACAACATGAATGGGCATCCCGATTCATGGAGATTTGGAAATACTCCCCGCTCTACTTCATCCGGAAAACCTCCCTTGCTTAGGCGACTGTCTGAGAGCTCAACGACATCGTTTTTCAGTGGAGGGACTTTTTATGGGAAGCCCAAAAGACGGCTTTCCGAGAGCTCCAAGACTTCCAAGACTCGACGTTTCTTTTTAGACGGAATTGTTCGACGAAGYACCAGTAGCAACTCGGTCAAAGATGGCCGCGTACTGGGGCATAGTTTTAGTACACAGTCTATTCGTGAGGGGTCAATCTCGCCCAATGAGGTTATGGGGAAGAGCGTCAGTACGCCGATCATCAAGGATGGTTGTAATTTATTGTCGCGGGACATCTCACGGGACGTTTCGAGGGAATGCTCGTGTGAAAGACTTAATGAATCCGGGACGTTTGACGAGGAGAAGTGGCAGTCACTTGTGAAATGTACAGAAACTAGTCATATAGGTAAGATGTCAATCAAATTATTATGATGATGATGTGGATTGGCGATGACGTTGATGATGATGACGATGATAAATGATGGTGGTGGTGATGATTATGATTTTGGCGATTATGATATTCATATGATATTGGATTAACCAGGTCTTCTCTCTCCAGGTACTGAACTACAGCTGATCAAGTACCAAATGGCTGCTGTCCAGTACGACTTTGCCAGTAACCCCGACGTACGACAGTTCCTTCTTAACGCGTCCTTCAACACAGAGGAAGAAAACTATAGACTATCCTTAAAACGAGAACCGCCCGTCAAAACCACGTGACATGTAGTCATGGCAACCTAAAAGTATCCATAAATCAAGAACCACGTGACATGTAGACGTAGCAACGAAACACTATAAATAGATTTAGAAATTTTGCAAACACCATGTGACCTGGAACCATAGCAACGAACCCCTTAAAAGGGTATCACTGGTAACCATAGTAACGAGATTTCTCTAATAGACCATTTTTGAATTCCAAATTACGGCTGTGTACAGACTCATTTGCACAGGGTTAGCCTCGTATCAGTGTTTTAAATATTCACAAATACCAACGGTAAAGTAAAGAATGCACAACTTCAACAATACGAACACTTTGAAACTCGACGGACCTTGACTGGTACACGTGAATATTCTGCACAAAATCGAGGCTAATCCCATGTAAGTGAGTCTGTAAACAAGGAACACAGCGGTAATTTGGAACTCGAAAATGGTATATTGGACACGAGTGAAAAACGTCTGCGCATGCTCTGAATCCGTATGCAAATTAGTCAAAACATATGTAAATTTGACTTTCAAACATACCTGATAAATTGGACTTCACAAAATGCCAAAACTTAGTGCCCATGCTTGAAACTTAATGCTAATTCTTTCATATTGTGTTTGTTAATACAGTATCTTGAACTGACAAAAGTATACTTTCGAACTTTTTTGTATACTTAGAGAAAACAAACATTTATTTTCTCACTCAACCTCTTCAAAATTCTTAGAAAACGTGCTGAAATGCAAGCATGCGCAAACGTTTTTTCTAGTGTCGGTTTATTGTGGTTCAGCTGAGTTAAAGCTAAAGAAAATAATGATAAATCAGTACGAAGTGTACATATATAAGTACAAGTGTATATATTAAAATCAAAGTTATCCATAGGACCAAATGTGTATTTTAGCAACTGCAGTTATTAACGGCTGTCTTCGTAAAGAGATTTTTATTTATTTATTTTTCGGAGGTTTTTAACGAGAGAAACAATCCAGAGAGTTAATTTTAACGAGGTGTAATATAGCGTATCTTTTATGTAGATCGTACCCCTTCCAAAGGGGACAAAAACAAGAGGTAGTCCCAGCTGAAGGGTCACCCTACCTTATGAGAGACCGTTAACATGAAGGCAGGGTGACTCTGGTGCTAGGGACAAGTCTTCTGCTTCCTTTCCCAGGAGACACCAAAAACAACAGGTAGTCCTAGCTGAGGGGTCACCCTACCTTATGAGAGACCGTTGACATGAAGGCAGGGTGACCCTGGTGCTAGGGACAAGTCTTTTTTTATCGTCCCCCAGGGGAAAACAAAAGAGTTGGCCCTAGGAGTATAGGGTCACTGCTTCTTCATGCTGTTCAAAATCGAATTCTTTTAATTTTTAACTCCTCCAGATTGTAAACCAATTATAATATCCGCCATTTTGGAGGTCAAATCTCAATACCATTCCTTGTGTGAGTGTTTGTTTAGTGTAACTTTTTCCGTTGGTGCAACATTACATGGTAAATAACCCCATTTTGGTATTTTGCGGGAGTTAATATGGCGAACAGCGATAAAAGTGAGTCATTTCTTCGTATTGTAGATATGAACTCAAGGAACCAATGAGAATAGATTAGGAGTCGTCGAGATTTTGATTTAATGTCTCTCTAGACCTGGGGGTGTAGTAGGACTCCTATGAGACGAATAAAATAACCAGAAGAAATAAAAGAAAATAATAAATTGATTAGAGTGCTTGGACTTTTCTTTAACTTTCACATCATAAATTTAAAGAGAAAATTTACCAATATTATAAAACGGTTTTGCGCATGCTCAATAAAAAAAACTATCCGTCAAAGGGACTAGGCACTAGCGTGCATCAGGGCGGATCAAGAAATATCCGGATACGTGTGGACAGTGAAAACCATTCGAATACGCTGAGTGTGGACGCGAACATTTTTGATACAAAAATTTCCGGATAAGTGTGGACGGGGCCTAAGGTCCTTTCTTTGAGTTTTATCCATATTCATTTGTCTCCTCAAATGCAGCCGTTAAGCAAAACGAAAAACAAAAAAACAAAAAAAATGACGCGTGGTCTGAAATGGGAAAACATTACGCCTGAGCCGAGGATGTGATACATGAATATTTTGAATTTCCATCGCTGCATAATTCTATCTTTTTGATATAAATAAGCTCAATAAGGCCCAGGGCAAACGTCGGACTAGCGTGGAAGGTCGACTAAGGTCCTACGTGGCGGCAAACGTCGAGCCAATGTCGATCTTAGTTTACTCACCCGTTGTTATTATAATTTTAATTGGACATGAAAATGCACGGGGAACGCACGGACATTTGTTTGTGTTTTCCGGATTAATGCATATCCTTGCGGGAACCTGTATTTCATTCGTTTTTTTTTTTTTTGTTTTTGTTTTTTTGTTTTTTTGTTGTTTTTTTTTTGTCTCTTTTGCAGAATTCACAATACGCAACGCTTTTGCCCGCCGTCCAGCCCGGCTAATCTTCGTTGCTCTCGAATACAGCACATTGATTGCAGGTCGGCATCTCACAAACCAGGCAAACATATTTGGTTTGGTCAAAACAAAAACTACAAGACTCAAGAGTCTCGTCTCGTGGCAAGGATTTTCTAAACGCGGACATGTTCAGTTTGAGTAGTTTTGCATTTAGTTTCGTATCCAGAGCTCCTCGGTCTCGTTCATCACTCATCTTTGTATAGCGCATGCTCGCCAGGGGGGGGGGGGGGGGGGAGGGAATGAGAGTTTGGGAGTTGGGAGAGTGGTTGTTTGCACGGCTCTGGTGTAAGTCATGCGACTTGCATGATTGATTTACTATTTTGCATAATTTATGAATTTAGTTCGGCACGTGTTTAAAACGTGATTGCCGCAAAGTCGCTCCAGAGTCGTAATGTCCGACTTGACTTGTCGAACTTATGCTGGACTCGAACCTATTCAATAGGGTCGTTCTCAATTGCAGCAAACTTCGTACTAGGCTTGAGCCTATTTCAAATGTAATAGGTTCGACTAAATTAAGCTCCTGGTTAGTTCGACGTTTGCCCTAGGCCTAATCCACTTTAAGAGCAAATCCCTATCGTTATTCCGTCATGATCTCCCGTGATGGCAATAAAGCAGGTGTTCAGAGAGTTTTAGATTTACGTTCACAGCAAACATGAAACGTCAGTTGACCAGTAAAAAATTCTTTTAAATTACTGAAAAAGAATCGCAAAAAAGTCCAAGTAGTAGAAAAACAAAAGAGTATTTGTGCTTGGTGAGAAGGTTTGTAATTAGTAAAGTAAGATAAAGGAAAACTATGAAAACGTGGTCACATTTGCCGTTTGCGGGGAGAAAAAAAAGTCAATCTAAAACTCTGTTTTCTTCTCGCAAACGACAGACATAAACACGTTTAATTTTCACTTAACCACACCTTACCAATTAACAATCGTTTAATTAAAATTATTTTTTTCCTCAACCAAATTAGATTTATTAAAACTAATTTGGTTGAGGAGATAAACAATTTTACTTAATTCTATGCCAACCAACGAAATTCTAAGCTTAATAACAATCATTTCCCAAAGTCAGCGGGCTATCGGTTTACTGATAATTACTGAGCCTGAGGGGAATAACTTTTGTTATAATTTTAGACTTGAAAATCAAAGAAGCCAAAATTCAGAATTAGAAAAACGTTTTAAGAGGAATTTTTTTTCAATAGCGAGCAATGATGGCAAAAAGCGCCAAAAACTAGACTTTCGTATGAGTTTTGATCCCAATTTTCGTTTTGGGTTAACACTCAATACCTTTTTTTAACAGTTAGAAACTGATGTATTATGATAAAATGCATGTTTGAAGCGGTATTTTATTTTAATTGTACAAAGATGTTTTGTGGCTTTGTGTTAGAATGCTTGTTTCAGTGCAAAGCTTGTGTTTGTTGGTGTGCCACAAGGGAGCGTGTTAGGGCCACTGCTTTTCCTGATTCATGTGAATGATCTTGTCAAGTCACACAACTATGATACCCGCCGCCGTCAAGGCTTACACTTGCCAAGTGCGCGCACTAAGTGGGGTTAACAGCGATTTATATATATTTTTATACAATCTTGAAATCACTCCAAGACAGGGACCTACTTTTAATGATTTTAAAACTTTTTTATCATAATTTAGCTCTTTTTTTATTTATACATATATTTTACTTAGTTTAAGAAATATTTTGCTTTTAGCGTATATTAGTATTTTAGATGCATAATATTATTTTGTTCATAATAGTAGGATATATATATATATACATATATATAATATCTGCATGTTAGCTTAATTTCATATCTTAAATATTTTAGTCTATTTCTTTTGTTTTATTTTTCTTTAGTTAGGGCTCCTGTTGATAACAGTAAATTTATTGTATTTTACTGATAGGATAACCCTGTTTAAATAAAAGTATCTATCTATAATAACTATTTGTTATATCTTCTTCTTCTTCTTCTTCTTCTTCTACCTCGTAACATGGGGTATCTCGCAATCACCAGATTGCTCATTTTGTCTTTCATCCGAATCTCTTTTACATATAGTAAGTGGATGTCAACACTATCTCGATCGCTTCACCTGGCGCCATAATTCTGTCCTCAACTTTATTGCCTCATCACTCAAAACCATTGACAATTCTACTCTCTATGCTGACCTTGATAATTATCACAGTCCTTCAGTTATAACTGGCGATAGTTATGGCCCTGACTTAATTTTTTT
>NW_022261297.1:20100-35388 GCF_009602425.1 Actinia tenebrosa | reverse complement strand
AGGACAGAAAGGATAAGACAAGACAAGTCAGGACAAGACAGGAAGATTAGGGATACCTAACATACAGACAGATAGTAAATAACAGACAGACAGACCGACAGGACAGGAAGGATAAGACAAGACAAGTCAGGACAAGACAGGAAGATTAGGGATACCTAACATACAGACAGATAGTAAATAACAGACAGACAGACAGACAGAGACAAAGTAAAGGGGAATAAAGACACAAAATAGGAAGGATAGAAAAACAAACGATAAGAACTCCCTTCACAGTTCACCAACAATCGCAACTGACCTCTTGGAAATTATAAGATTTCTTCTGGAATTTTCTAATGTCGTTGACTACTAAGTAAATCTGTTAAGAATATTCAAGAATAAGAATAAGAATAAGAATATTTCAACATCAGCTCAGTCACCATAAAATTTCGTTTCCGATGTCCAAAAGAAGACACCATAGTGGAACTGAATTAAGAGACGAAATAAAAAACCCCGCAATTAATATTTTGCATCCCTCGATTCAGTCCCACAATCCTCTGCGACATGAGGTAGTTACCAGACTCCTTATAAACTCAGAAAAGGCAAGGTTGCGCGGTATCATTGTTTCACATACCAGTCTTCTCTTGTTTAGATTCACCAGTCCTCCTTTCAGGAAGTCTGCATTTCCCTCTGCTATGAATGTTAAATCCTTCATGTAGATCCCTGTAACAAAGCGATAAGTCGATACTATTATCCAATAAATTTATCCACTGGATAAGATTTATCCCTCGGTTAGCGCTATCCACCCTTTGTAGAACCGGGCCCAGATCTTGATAACCAAGTATTTGGGAGGTTAGAGTGTATACGCTGTGTTAGCTTGGTATTGCGTCATAGGCATCGTGATTGGATGAGCAGCAGCCTCAATGACCGTGCCGTGTGACAGTCAATAAAAACCAACTAATAAGAGAAAAGTATATTCAACTTACCAAAGTAAGGGATTGTGGGAGTCGGAGATGACCGAAGAGTTGAACGATATCTCTTGTAGTTATCCTAGAAAGGGAAAACAACACATTGTTCTTCTGAAAGCTTTAAAAATACTTGATTAACACCATTACTTTTCTCTTAACCACAGGGAACTCAACTATTTACTTTCTTTACCACAGGAACCCCACCAGGTAATGTACCTTGTACAAAACAAAAGACCGAATTAGACTTACCTTGGCGTCCATCAGCATCTCAATCTTAGAAAACTGTTCTAGAAACTCTTTTGGTACAAACTTGTTGAAAAGATAATAATAAGAATACATTATAAGCTAACGTACCACCACCACAGGTAGCCCAGTAATATTTTGGCTTCACCATGTATTCCCCATATTATCCTAGCATTATTTTGTGTCTGTCATTTTAAAGTTCAAAGCTAGACTGTTAGCCACCTCGGGCTATTCTGAGTTCGATAGACAAAATGCATTGTGGTCCAAGTTAAGTACAGACAACGCCATATAAGGCCGTATGAAGAACAAAAGATGTTCGTACCCAACCTAGACCACAATGTACCATGTTCACTCTCACAATACCATATAAGATATGATGAACAAAAGATGTTCGTACTCAAGCTAGACCACAATGCATCATGTTCACTCGTACAATACCATATAAGATATGATGAACAAAAGATGTTCGTACTCAAGCTAGACCACAATGCACCATGTTCACTCTCACAATACCATATAAGATATGATGAACAAAAGATGTTCGTACTCAAGCTAGACCACAATGCACCATGTTCACTCTCACAACACCATATAATAAGGCATGATGAACAAAAGATGTTCGTACCCAAACTAGACCACAATGCATCATGTTCACTCTCACAATACCATATAAGGCATGATGAACAAAAGATGTTCGTACCCAAACTAGACCACAATGCATCATGTTCACTATCTCAGAAAGGGTCTCAAGGATTCCATCATTCCATCCCACAATCCTTTGCACCACGATATCGTTACCAGTGTTCCTTTCAACCTCGGCAAGATAAGTTATTACTGTAGTTTTTTAAGCTATTTTATTCAAGTATTCTACCTCTTTTGTTCTCCCGAGTCGTCGAATTGGTGCAGAACCAAGAGCAGCCACAATGGCCATTACTGCATTGAAATTTCTAAATTCGAGGCATTGCTGAAGAAAAAGACGAAATATTTTGTTTTAAAATGACAGATGATCAGGTAAAATCGTGAAGTTTACTCTTCTCAGTCTCCCTCCATTGACGCAACACAGGAATACTGGTTTTGCACCATCACGTGATGGCATCCATGACAGGAGCAGGAATATTTGAAGCTTCTGACCAATCCGTTAGTACTTATACGTACTTATAAGGAGTATAGAATAGGTTGTCTTTGGCTAAACTGGGCTTATTGACATCATACATGATAAATTATTCAGAGTCTTAGGGGGAAAAGACTGTTGTTCCTGCCTCCTGTCATGGCTGCCATCACGTGATGGTGCAAAGCCTCTTTACCAACAAAAGAAAAGATAAAACTTTAATAGTGGATGATGCTGTTACCTTGGCAGTTTCGATGAAGTTGATAAATATCGTTGCTCGTTTTTCAGGACTTTCTTCGGTGAGAATACTGGCAACAACCCACGCGGTCAACTGAAATAATAATATTAAAAATCTCAGGACGAAGACGTCCACTTTTGTACATGCTTCCACAAATACCTCCATCTTACCTGGTTAAATCTATCTGCAACCCGTTCCACCAATAGTCTATGTTCGTGCTCAGGGTGTCTCTTCTTCCCTGTTCCCATGGCAACTTTCTTTTGAATGTCCTCAGCAGTGACTGCGCAGAAATATTCTGGAAATGGTTTAGGAGAATATTTTTCTTCTTGACTTTTTTTGATATGTTCATTGTACTCATAATCATAATTATCACCATTGCTTGCAAGATATCGTTATCAGCCTCCTTACACATCTTCACGATTTCAACCACTGTTACCTTCAACAGTGGAATTATCATCGTGATGTGTGATCATCATCGTCATCAATACCACCACCACCACCATCATCACCACCGTCATCATCATCAACACCACCACCACTATCGTCACGGATCATCATCATCATCATTACTAACATTATCCATCACTTTCATGTTCATTCATTATTCTTTAACATCCTCATAGTTTCATTGGTACAACTTACCGTGATCAATGGCTGTTATTTGTCGCGCAAGTTCTTTAGGATGTTCAAGCAGCTGGAAAACCCTGAGTAAGAACAAATAAAATTGTCTTAAAATTTTGCCCACAATCAAACCCAGACATTAGAGCACCATGCACACAACACCCCTCCCTCCCCTCCCCCATAATAATAATATTCTTCCCCCAAAAGCATATTTTACACATACGTAAAGTTTCTCCTGTCGAACCCAGGCATTTGAGGATCTGGTGGACAATGACAGGTCAGCAGCTGACCCCGCGGGCTCAACCCAAATATCCTATTAAAATTCTCTGCGTCAAAGTTCATTTCAGCACAAACGCCTCCCCTGGGTGTAGGGCTGGGGTCTTTTGTTGAGTAACTTGGAGAGGGAGAGCCCATTGACGTGTTTGGGCTTCCTGTGGACAGGTAGCGATGTCGAGGTGGTTCTGATGGGTTAACTATGTCGTTGGATTTTAGGGAGAGGTTTGGGTCTAGGAAGTTCTGAAGTTCTGTTGGGGAGCTTTCGACGCTTCCTTCACTTTCTCCTGCAATGGAAAATAAATAAATCGCAGTGAGTCAAATAAACCAAGCAAAATGCAGATTCCAGTCCTCTGAAGGTCTCTCCCGACTCTCTCCCTCGCCGAGCTGCAACGTCGTACCCAGACCATACTTATGTCACTGAAAATCGTAGGGTCTGGGTATGACCAATAAAGTTGGCAATCGTTAAGGTGGCTAGTTCATCTTCAAGTTTCCATAGCAACGTATTAGTTCCCATAAATCCATTGCGGGGATCTTACTTACTGGAGACACTGTCACGCTTAGGTCGACCAACACCAGTACTAGCATCCCATGAACCCTTTGATGTCATGGACATACCACGAAGTGACGTAGCTGGCGTGCTTTGTAGGGAGCCAATCTGAAGCTCATCTGAAGATTGCAATGAATGATGGGTACTCTGGAGTGATAAACCACTCAAGGGAGATATAGATGAAGCTGAAGAAAAAGCGTATTAAATGATATCAGACGTAAATACGCAGAATAGATACACTGTCAGTATAAAACATAGCCTTCTCAGGCTACCCCATATATTCTCTGTTGGGATCCCTGTTTTAATTTTATAATTTTATGGCAGAGAAGAACTAGGAACGAAAGAGTAGGTGGAGTGGGACGGAGATTTTGTCCTCGCCACAGGAAGCCCAAGGAGCAAGATATGAAAGATAAATCGCATACGAAGTAACCCACGTTTCGTAAAATCACAAAACGAAATTGAAGCCAATTTGAAATAAACATAAAGTACGAAGATGAAAAATCAAAAGAGTTGACCTGATAAGCGTCAACATTTTCCGATGACCGGCCGTTTAAGGTGAATGCCTACTTTGAGCCCACGATGTGCGCGCGCGCTCAAAAACCGCTGAAAAATCTATAAGATTTTTATTGAACAGCCATACGTTTTGAGCTTCAACAGGGCAAAACCCTCAAATTTTGCACGGGACTCACTATTTTTAATAGCTTATTTGAATAAACTCCTTAAACATCTAGGTTATATCAACATTTTAGAAAAAATGAAAAAAAAAATTTTTTGCAGGGAATTTTGTTCGACTTTATGAGACTTTTTAAGAGCACCAAAACTACAAAATATGACAAATCAATGTATCTCTTTGTCTTTTTGTCGAAAATATCCACGTATTATTGTAGAATGATTGACTAGCCTTCATTTGTGCAATCAGAGAGTCTGCAAATAACTATTATCTTATGGATCTTAATTTTTTTTCTAATCACTTCCTGTGGAGCAATTTTTGCTCCAAAAGCTCGCGCGTAGGCTCCCATTAAATGCTGATTATCTCGAAAACAAGCTCGGGACACCCAATTTTTCAGATTTCCAGATTTATAATCAGCATTAAATTTCAATTCGAAAAATCTAAGTTTAAGAAAAAGTTTAATATTTTTTCCAAAAGTAGGCAGTCACCTTAGGCCACGTACAGTAAGAAACCAGTTTTGGTAAGAAAATGTGAGAAAATGTCACGCTACGATACTGAAAGTTATAGGAGCTGAAACGGTCTTACTTTACGATTGACTTTCAAGGTAAAAAAAAAACAGTCAGAATAGCAAAACATTTTTAGAATTTATGGCTACAACGTATGAAAATTGATAAGTTTTGTTCGTAAAACGTTATTTGTTAATATCAATAAAGTACGGAAATTTTGGCGCCTAAACTAGTTACTATACCATAAGACAATATTATCTTAATAAGCATAAGATCATGATCTTTGTTATCATGTGGTGGCTCCTAAAAGAGCCGTTGTTTTGCAAACAGTTTAGAACTGTTTACGAGCTTTTCTTTTCGGCCTTCTTGGGAAGAAGAACAGCTTGGATGTTGGGAAGAACACCACCTTGAGCAATGGTGACTCCACCAAGAAGCTTGTTCAACTCCTCGTCGTTTCTGACTGCCAACTGCAAATGACGGGGGATGATTCTGGATTTCTTGTTGTCGCGGGCAGCGTTACCGGCCAACTCGAGGATCTCAGCGCTCAGATACTCGAGAACTGCAGCCATGTAGACTGGAGCACCAGCACCAACACGTTGAGCGTARTTTCCCTTGCGGAGAAGACGATGGATACGACCGACGGGGAACTGAAGCCCTGCACGGGATGATCGAGTTTTGGACTTGGTGCCCTTTGCTTTTCCTTTACCACGACCAGACATTTTGGATATAATAGATTGAAATATTCGCTTGATATACGAGAATCAGATCACTAACACTTTGCAAGCGCCAAAACTTTATACTTCGATCTCTGCACAATAAGGATCTGGATCCACCAATAGCAAAAGACTATTTCTATGCCCGGTCAAATTTCCATATGACCTTTGATAGTAGCTTATAACATATGTTTTCTAAGAGGCTCGCTGTACTGATTGTCTTGACAGTATGATTATGAATAACCTAAATTCCACCAATCACAAAAAGATCCTTTCGATCCGCATACTAAGAAATCCATGCTTAGAATGATATAAATACAATATACACCGAAGTCAACATCATATTCATATCTGAATTCGACAAACTCGAGAAACATGCCTCCTAAACCTGTTGTTGGAAAGAAAGGTGAAAAGAAAGCCGGCAAGAAGGCCGCTCTTGGTGACAAGAAGAAGAGAAGATCTAAGAGAAAGGAATCCTATGCCATCTACATCTACAAGGTCATGAAGCAGGTCCATCCTGACACTGGTATCTCCAGCAAGGCCATGAGCATCATGAACTCCTTTGTCAACGATGTCTTCGAGCGCATCGCTGGTGAAGCTTCCCGTCTTGCTCACTACAACAAGAAATCCACCATCACATCTCGGGAAATCCAGACGGCTGTTCGTCTTCTTCTCCCTGGAGAGCTGGCCAAGCACGCAGTCAGTGAAGGCACCAAGGCTGTCACCAAGTACACCAGCAGCAAGTAAACAGTTCTAAACTGTTTACAACACAAAACAACGGCTCTTTTAGGAGCCACCACATGATTAGAAAGATCATGATCTTATGCTTTTAACGCTTACGAATAACTCCCACCTCCCTGATTCTCCGAATGATTTCTCAAAGAAATCTTAGTAAAGGCTCTGTTACGCGTTGAAACTTTAAGCCGAAACTTGTGTGCAACGGCGTTGTGAGACAAGTTTCACGGAGGTGCTTTCTACTCGTGCAACCGAAACTTGTGTCGGGAACAAGTTTCAGGACGAAATTGTGCCGTGTAACACCCCCGTGAAACTCGCAACGCCATTGCAAGCAAGTTTCAGCTAAAATTTTCAACGTGTAACAGGTCTTAATTTGGTTTTGCCGCGCTTTTCTTCTGAAATCGACAACAAACTTCTAGTAGTACTCATACTCCAATTAACCCAAAAAACATACATTTCTTCTATTATTTTTACGCTTAGATTTGCCTCATCTTACTTTTATATTCTCGTCGAGAAAAACGAAATAAGTATGTTCTTCGATAATTAACATCGTCACAGTTTAGGCGCCAAAAACTACTGGCAGAAGCTTGAACAAAAAAGGTCCCTGAAATCACGCAGCTAGCTCGGTCTACATTTTCTTAGTCATTTTAGGTTACTATAGATCATAAAGAAATTTTACATTTTAGGTTATTGTACTTCATAATTTTCCAAAAAATAAATTCACGAGTATTTTTGAGATCTGTTTGGCTTTGCGCGCTTGAAAGATAAAAGAAATTTATACAAGCGTGAAATTCATTCAAAAATGTTTTTGACTAAACAATAGACTATAGGCCCATCTTTATATTAGCATAACAAAATTTTCAAGCTACAAGCAAACCGACTCCAGAAATCGAAAGAGAATGTTCCTATCAAGATTCAAAGATTCATTTCATTTCATTATTAGAAGTTTGATTTCTGATCCTGCTTTCAGTAAACCGCTATTGAGATCAGGGGGAGAAACGATGATACAAATGAATGTCTATTCACTCATTCTCTGGTAAAACAACCCCCCGGATTAGCATGGCTATTTGGCGCGCTTTCACTATTTTAGGTGACGTCAACTAAATAGTTATCTAAGTTAGATACATTTATCTAACTATTCAACAGTTTGACTGAATGTACTCTACTCTAATACACGCTCATTTTATAAACTTAGTTTTGTTTCAATCACACGCTTACGTCAATTTACTTGTGTGAAGTTGGTTTGTACTGCCGTCAGTCAAGAATATAGAAGGGTACCGACAGATTAGTTTTGATTGACGGCAGCGAAAAATATAATTTCGGCTTGCACCTCGCAACTACTACTCTTCCCGGTAGACTTAGCCTACTCCGCAGGCTACCTCATATATTAGGGACTTTAAGATTTGCAAAATCTACGACGGCGACGTCAACCGGAAATGTAAATAATTTCTCTTTGGGTTCATTGGAGATTTCATTCAAAACATTGTCAGTAAAGTCAACTCATCCACAGGGAATACAGACTTTGAGGGCGCGAAACCCAAAAGTGAAGTTATTTACACTTCCGGTAGACGTCTCCGTCGTAGATTTAATAAATCTTAAAGTCCTTATTCTCTGTTGGGATCCCTGCCTTTTTAGCTAAACGTTTCAACGTCTAAGACAGGACCTTTAATACCAAACGATACCACATACCTGTAGCAGCCAAGACAGGAGCAATCGTCTGGGGCCCAACAGGTCCTCTTTCACCAGGGCCTAAATTATACCCAGGAAAAGGTGCCGAAGTGGAATAGTTCTCGTCTATAGACACATGCCTCTGGAACGTTCTTCTACGCGTCTGTTGAGCACTGATGCAAGAAACGGCCCTGGAGCGAGCCATGGGACCATTTTCTGTGTCGTCTCTAGCGTTTTCTGGTATCTGGTGCTCGGTCTCATGAGCGAGGGCCACAGGGCCCCATGTTTCTGTGTCCTCTGCGTACTTGCTCCATGGAGAAAAGTCTTTTTCACCAAGTGCCTGACATATGAAATAAGTTTTCATTGATGATCAAAATTATTATGACATTTTATGAGGCTTTTTTCTTTGAGAAAGGGAGGTAAACTTGAGGACCCGGAGAAAAATCCTGGAAGTGCAGTTGAGAACCAAGAAGTATATCTACTCACATATGAGGACGAGCGTTTGGGATCCGGCTAAGCACTAGAGAAGGGAGAAATTCATGTGTGGATTTTGCGGGAAAATGGTACATTGCCCCTTATAGTGATGGTTTTCACAGCCGCCACGTTGAATGAATTTAGAAAAGATTGGTCATTGGTCTCTTTCGTTATATCATCCAACATGGCCACAATGTCTTTTGTTATTTCATTCTCATACGAATGATTGCAAACCAGCAATAGTCGAGATCTAGCTACGCTTCGGAAAAACAGGTACTGCATAACTGTAGTAATACGTACCTCGAGGTTAGATCTTGTACAGTTGAACAACAACTCTGTGATTTCCTTGTAATAACTAAAAGAACAAAATGCAATACAGTAAAATCCCGCGAGTAAGAACCTGAAAATTAAGAACCTGTTAGCCTCAAATTTGACATTTATACCCCCTTTAAACAAGAACCTATTTATCCTAGAAAATGAAAAACAGATTCTTATTTTCAAAAACCATCATTTAGTGATGCAGAGCTGGGTTAGAATCCTGTTTGGAAAATAGGAGCTTGCCATTGCTGTGCAGATAAATCAACTAATGTTCTATGGTGTTGTTGATGGGGGTGGGGTGGGGTTGATTGAAAAATAGGCTGATTACCATATTTTTATCTTGTAGCTGAATTTTATTTGTTTTTTTATACAGGAATAAGAACCTATTTAAGAACCTAGATAGCCTAAAATTGTGTTAACTACCATTTAAACAAGAACCTGTTTAGGCTAACTCTAAAAATGTAGGTTCTTACTCGCGGGTTTTTACTGTAGTCAATGTCTAACGCCCCAAGGTTTTTGTGCCAATTTGAGGTTCGATTTTTTGCGGCGATTTTTAAAAATATGAAAGAATTTTGTCTTGCGCTTTGCTTCTTATGAGACATTTGTTCAGGTAATCTTGGTGTCCGGAATAAAACTTTACCAAAATCGCCGCAAAAATCCCACCTCGAATCACTTAAAAAATCATCTGTGTAAACGGGCCATTAGATCTAAAAGGAATTTCACTCATCAGTGCATTGGGAGGAGTGGGGAGGGTGATGATGGTGGAGGTGATGGCAATGAGACTGATTGGTGATGATGATGATTATGATACTATGATGGTGATGATGATGATACTACGATGGTGATGGTGATGATGATGATACTATGATGGTGATGGTGATGATGATGATACTATGATGGTGATGGTGATGATGATACTATGATGGTGATGATGGTGGTAATGATGTTGATAATGTGTGGTGATAATGGTGGTGTTGATGATGCCAGTAATGATGATAATGATGATGCTGATTATGTAATGATGTAATGATGTAATGATGTATGGTGACGGCGATAATGGTGGTGTTGGTGATTACAGTAATGATGATAATGATGATGGTGATTATGAAATAATGTAAAGATGTATGGTGACGGCGATAATGGTGGTAGTGGTGATGATGGTGACTACAAGGAGAAGAGGGGGGTAGGGTAAGGTTGTTATTGTACCTTTTGTTATCCAAAAGAAACTCGAACTGCTGATTGGTGAAGTGAAATTGTAGTCTTAGGTTATCACTGGTAGGATTCCATCTCTTGATGTCCTTGAACTGCCATAGACCAATAATGGACTGCCAAAGGGAGATGTATATTATTAGAATATGTTAAAACATTCGTTCCAAGATAATAGGTATACATCTCCCTCATCATCATTACCATTATCATCATAATAATAATAACAATAATCATCATCGTTACCATCATTATCATCATTTCCACCACTATCGTCATCATCTCCACCACCATCATCGTCATCATCACCTTCATCTCCACCATCATCGTCATCATCACCACCATCATCATCATCAACATCACCTTCATCACCATCATCTCCACCATCATCGTCATCATCACCACCATCATCATCAACATCACCTTCATCACCATCATCGTCATCATCACCACCATCATCATCATCAACAACATCACCTTCATCACCATCATCTTCACCATCATCGTCATCATCACCACCATCTTCATCAACATCCCCTTCACCACCATCTCCACCATCGTCTTCATCACCATCGTTATCATCAACATCGTTATCATCACCACCATCGTCATCATCATCGTCATCATTATCGATATCACCATCATCACTATCACCATCGTTATCATTATCATCTCCATCACCACCCGTTAATCTCCATCACCATCCTCTCATTATTACCACAATCATCCCCATAACTTTATTAATCATCTTCATGATCACGTACCTTGGTCTTCTCATCCAGTAGAATAACCTTGTTTGGGTTGATACCAAACAGACGATTCACGTATGCATTCTTCCTGGTGTTCGTCCCTTGACATTCCTGTTCAAATAGATTCACGGACGAAGGCAAATGAAGCTTTGTTACATTAATGACTATACGATTGATATCAACAGCTCACCACAAGAGAATACAACAAAAGATGAATTAAGACGGATTAGGCCAAACCAAAAATAAGTGTGTTTCCTGTTGCGCGACCGACCCTAATTTCCTTGCAGATTTTTGCCGACCCTAATATTTTTTCCATTCTCAAATGCACCACAGGGTTCCCAGTAAGGTAATTACCACTGTCATATCTGTAAAAAAATCCGACCTACCAACCCCAATTATTTTTCTCATGCAACAGGAAACACAAATTTTTTTGTTTGGCCTTATCGATCAACCTTTACCCATAAATGAAAGACAAATACACGAAACTCTATATATTTCCCGTTATCTTTGTTTTGTTTTGCCCCGTGGCAAGATGGCCGCCGTATCGTCAAAGTAGTCCATTTGAGTCTCCTAATGTGTATTAGTCTAATTACTATTTCACGGGTTTAGTGACTTCACTCTTAAGGCTTGTTTAGACGGTACGATTTTCGCCTACAACTATTGTATACAAAACGGTCGCGTCTGTCGTAGGCGAGTTGTAGGCTTGATTTACACGCTGCGACTCGAGTTGTAGGATGGCGCGAGCGTGTTGTATACGATAAATGTAGGTGAAAATCGTACCGTCTAAACAAGCCTTAAGATGGAATCCCTGTGCTCACCTTGAGTTTAAAGAATCGACAGCCATACCCTGCGATACTCTGACAACAATCCACGTAGTTATGCTTCGCATTTCGCTCTGAAAGATTCTCGCTGATGAAGCGCTCGCGTTGTGTTTTGATCCTGGATGTTTAAAAAAAATGAGCACCTAATGATAAACACACATGCATAGCAACCACTCGTGCATAGCAACTAAACGAGCATAGGAGCCACCCATGCAAAGTAACCAACTAATTGGTAATCCCCCTATCAATGTTAAGCCCCATGGTGGGGGGGGTTTCTACCCTCGGGAAATTGTTCAATGCCCCCACAGTAGGGATTTTTACGTGGCCGCCATCTTGAAAAAGCCAAACAAATGCAATACATATGTACTGAGGGTGGAAATGTGACTTTCATCAGTTGTCACGTGGTGCAAAAATTTCTAATTCATCCTTGGGTCGCCCACCTTTGCCCCAACTTGAGGCAAGTTTTGTAACATCACGTGCCGGCGCCTATAATACAGCTTGGACTGCCTGTGGTTAGATGGCAGATCAATAAAATCCCTTTGCTCTTGGGAACTGAATTCTTTCTCATGTAAAACGATTGTATTGTTCCTGTCAATCTAACATGGCTGCCGTCATGAATACTGAATACTGCTTGACAATGCTTCACCTCTTAACGATGTTCTTCACTTTGTACATGGAATGAGGTAGACTTTGTTTCATTCTAGAAACTGGTAGCCTAAAAATAACAACAAATTAAAAAAAAAAAGATTACGTAAATATACTATTAAAACTGTAACAACAACAACAACAACAACAACAACAATAATAATAATAACTGTACACCGTAAATGTAAAACGATCGTCTTGTTCCTCGACCGAGCCTGTCTCTGTCAACTGATATAAAGCCAGCCAATCATTGAGTGCGTTTTATCTCAAATACTTTTTCCAGCCAATCAGCGCACGCGTTATATCTCAAATATTTTATAAATATATTATCAAACTCATGAATACTTGATGAGGAAAACACAACAGAAATCACGACCGTGAAGAGTGTTGTAAATCTGATACAAAACTGTGTTCATTTGCATAAACTTTAAGATGGATTTTCTTGGGCAGATTCACTTTAATTTTGAAAATTTTAGTGAAACACAAAGGAACTAACCTAGACGTTTGATAACCAATCTACAGTATTCGTGTCCGTGTTGTATCCGATATACAAACTCTCGGCTACGCCTCGAGCTTCTATATCGGATACAACACGGCCACTCATACTGTATATATTACATAATAACAGGGGGAAAATACGAAAACTATGAGATGATGAAAATACTGACGAAGATGAAAAAGATGATGGTAGTGATAGCTGTAATGACTTACTTATCTGGACTAGACCCTTGGAAGAACCACTGTCTTCCTCTCTGTTCCATGGGCGACAAGTCCTGAAACAACAAAATTTGATTAATAACTTTTCTAGCTGTACTAATGGCAAAAATGGACCCTTCTCTAAAGTATCTAGAATGCAAGGCTAACATGGAAACACAAACGAAATGCCACAAATGCCATCGAGATAAAGTGTAATTTTTTTGTATTTTCATGTTAATGGCATACCATTGAGGAAACATTGAAGTAAATGAGTTCACATGAATTGGTAATGTATTAAAATAAATGTTTGTTTTGTTTAATGATAAGAGAGATCATTGCTGAGTCTCCCTAGTTAGAGGGTAATGTTTATTTATACGACACACTCCACACTCACTACTAACACTACTACCCTCCCACCTCCCTGCTACCACCGACTACGTTTAATGTTATAACCACACAACTCTCAACTCACATGTTGACTGATTTTTACAGAGAGAGGAAAACTGGAGTATCCAGAAAAAACATTGTGGAAAGGGAGAGAACAACACATCGAACAAACTCGATTCACAATCAAACAAACTCGATTCATTTGATTTTTATGGAGGGAGGAAAACCAGAGAACCTGGAGAAAAACCCTTGTGGCAAGGGAGAGAACAACACATCAAACAAACTTGATTCACATGTTGATTTTTATGGAGGGAGGAAAACCAGAGAACCTGGAGGGAAACCCTCATGGTATAGGAGAGAAAAACACAGCAAACAAACTCGATTCATATGTTGATTTTTATGGAGGGAGGAAAACCAGAGAACCTGGAGGGAAACCCTCATGGTATAGGAGAGAAAAACAAAGCAAACAAACTGGATTAACAAGTATATTTATATGGAGGGAGGGAAACCAGAGAACCTGGAGAAAAGCTCTCGTGGCAAGGGAGAGATCAACACATCAAACAAACTCGATTCACATGTGGCTACCGCAGGAATCGAAGCCACAACCCAACCCGTAAGTCCCAAAGTGATGAAAAGCGAAGGTTCACCGCTACACCTCTATTAGTGGCCCTTACTACCTCAATGTAGAGCTGTAAAGCCGACAAGTACACCGCATCATCTACTTGACATGGTTGTCCTCCACTGACTATAGCCTTCTGACACTAGAAAAGTTAACATGGGATCAATACACGCCTGCATTACTTGGTGGTCTGCGGTTACGAGGAGATGAATTGAGGAAGGCAAGCGAAAATAATCTTCCCATTTCACAATAGACCTATCCCGAATTCGCTTGACTGACCAGGAAACAATGGTTTGAAGTTGAGACTGAACTTGATTCTCTTATTGATCAAGTCCAACCTCGACTTAGAACCATTGTTTCGTGACGAGCCAAACGAATTCGGGATAGGTCTATTTATAGCCCACCAAATAATGCTTCCAATTTCACTACACGTGTCATTCTCCTGAGGATAAGCTTCTTTGATTGAGTTGCATTTATATTCATGTGTCTTCTCATGTGCTAACGTTAAACAAAGAAAATGATACTCTAGGGAATGACACGTGGTCTGAAATGGGAAAACATTATGCTCAAGCTGAATGGGGCTAAAGCAGTCAGATTACATCAGTCCAATCCTGCACAGAAAACACTTATTCTGCAAACTCAGACATTTCAACTTGTTGTGAAATTGGTTTTTCACTGCCACCAGTCAACAACATTAAAGGTACCTACTGAATATTTTTGATTGACGGCCGCGAAAACAAAATTTCAGCGTGCAACTTGCAACTACTGAGTTTGCAGAATATAGAAAACTGCAGTAAAATCAATGCAAACGTTACAATGGTGGGTTAGTCTCAGGTGTTTGTCCTTACCTGTGCATAGAGAAGAGAGTGATGACAATGATTTATCAGCTGACTGTCGTCCTTTTTTGCTCCTGGACTGTAGTCCTACGATAGAAAACAATAAAAAAACAGTTACAAAAAGCTGTTCAAAAATGCTGAAAGATTAGTACGCATATGGTGATTAGTATACTCTCCTCTCATCTCTTCGCAAAACTCAACACGCTATATTCAAATTCGATCTGTGAGTCAGACTTGCCCTGACTTAGATCAGCCCAGAGGTTGTTTC